>JAMKCH010085235.1:0-42624 GCA_023653785.1 Ophioderma brevispina
TTGCTTTTGAAACCGTGTGTTTGAGATTGTTTATCTACAGGCAATTTTACCCATTTTATGTTAGGTTGTCATCGAATTCTGTCCCCTTTGATTTAATCATTTGTTCACCTCTATACGCAAACCTGGCTAGAGCCCAGATTCGTTCAGTATTTGATGGTTTTTAGTGCAATGAACTGAACTATTACGAAAGCCTAGTGAGACAGCAATTCTGGCCGAACCCTGCCCTTGATTTCTAGACATGTTTGCCTCTGGGCTTTTTTCAATGAAACTAATCTGCCCACTATTTTTGTGCTGGCTGCATGTCACATCGGCCAATCTTACCGCTAAAATCCTTGGTGTGCGGATCCAGGAAATATCCTAGCATGGGTCCAGTTAATGGTTAAGGTTCAAAGTCAAATTCAATATTACTTCAGAGTCTTGACTTATGCTTAACCAAACAATTTTTGTGGTCCGCCAGCTATAGATGGCAGGACCACTTAGCAATCCGTTGTGCGTGGTTTATGTATTGTGTTTTGGATGGATGTGTGTGTCAAAAATTGGTTAAGTTTTTTCATGGGGCGGCGCACAGCTTATTATTCTTTAAATTGCGAGCGCGAAAGCCGAAAAGCGCGAAATTTTAGTTTTAGCGTGGGAACTTTGACTGTTCCCAAAAATTTTTTTTTTTTTTTTTTGTTGTTTTTTTTTTTTTTTTTTGGGGGGGGTGGGGAGTTTTTTTTTTGTAAACCCCTCTGATTTGACTCCATACCAGATCACTTCCCCCTCAGAATTTCAAGATAAAACTCCTTCATGATTCATGAAATCTTTGCATTTTAAAAAACAAACATTAAAACTATATTAGAACTTAATTCACTGATTTTTTTAATATACGTTACTTTGATACTTTGGTTTTGATATCAAGAGTGCATTGATTCAAAATGTACGCTGTTTTCATTATTACCAATATATGTATTTAATTTCAGAATTTCATTAAATGATTCAAAGGGCTCTTTCAAAAAGTTTTAAGTCCCAACTTAAGCAGAAAAGGGAGTATGCTTCCAGCCAGCCGAACGTACATTTCTATGATTTGAATACAGATATAGAGAGAAAATGGTGACCAGATCAGGATCTTCTTTTCTCTTATATATAGATTGGAACTAGAGGGATGAAAAACAAAACATGTAAATGTTATCCGTAAAATACAAATGTACACTCTATATGTATAAACAACTCAGAAATCTGTTTTGACATAGAGTCACGATGTAAATATGATGACTACTTTTGGATTTGTCCACTTTTATACAAAACATGATCATCCAGTGGCAGCTATACTTTGTCCGGCATGAACGGCAGTGGGTGTGACATCATGTCTTTCACACAGTCTTAACGTGCAAATCACAGAAAGTTCAGCTGTAATTCGATGAGCGTACAAGTAGGCGTGTGCCATGCTCATGCACGATAGCTGTGTGAAAGCTAAGACATCACTCCTAGTTCAGGCCGGACAAAGTTATTAACGAGAAAAAAATCTGTAAATTGTCACTATTCCCAATATGGTGCACCTAGCCCGTCTCGTGCCAGTTCCATGTTTGACCACAATTATTGACAAGTTGTCAAAATGGGAACAGAATATGTGGGAGGTGGACACATGAGAATTTGAACAAAGGTACCATTTAGGGTAAGGATGGGAGGATGGCTATTTTTTATCAGTTTCAAGTATTTGCCATGTTTGTGACCTTGACTCAGGAGAAGGGAAATAAGATTTTAGTTCCTGGAGCTTGACAGATCACCTCACTGCTCCATTCCCAAGATTCACGAAATGGCTTTGTCATTTGTAATGCTTCAAATTTCTGACTTGTGATAAAAAAAGCCTTTCCTGTGAATATTCCAGATTTATAAGGGTAATTTTTGCCCATGACCATACAAGTTTGACCTTCAAACCAATATTAATTGATCGTTTTGTTTTATCTGTACGTGTAAACAACAACCATATTGTTTTGTATATTTTTTTGACTTCATCGCTGTAGTGTTTATTTGTGTGAGACTGTACTACAAATTTCTTCAAATACTTCCATTTTTTTTCCACTATTTGGCATTTTTTTTGTTTTGTTCCTACATTAAAAGTTGTTATATGGAATTGTACATACGGTAAGTTATTCTATTTTAAAAAAAAAAAAAAAATTTCACATTTTTTTTTTAATTCTGTAGCATTATCATTGCATATCCATTAAAGGCTGACTCAGAGGATTTTCCGAGGAGGGCGCCCTCAATTTTCAAACAAATCGGGATTTTTGCAATGGTGCCCACCAGTTGGGACAAACCATATTTTGCTATAGCCTGGAATATAATCAAATGTAGTTTATATGCAAGTATTTTGAGAAAGTACTTTTATCAATTGATACGTATTATAAGGGCCCTTTAACATATACCAAACATACTGCCATTACGATTTTTTTTTTCAGATTTTTTCGTAATTAGATTCGGAAGTGACTCAAGAGGTTAAATTGTGACAAAAAAACTTGTACATTAATGGCAAATTTAGACAATTTATCGGATTATTTTAATCTCCTGTTTTTGATCATTTTTTAACAACAATAACTGACCCACTTTTAATGATTATTCATTCCTTTTCCATAGTTTATCGCAAATGCATAGTATGAACCCATCAAAAATGATGTGATTCCCCGTAACGGTGGTGTCCACTTTTAGTACAATTTTAGATGCATCGAAATTTACTAATTTACCTTAAATCCATCAAATTTGCCGTACACACTACTTGTAATACATTCACAACATTAAACATTTCACGTGAGACAATTAGGTGTATTTTTGTTTAGCTGAGGAGATTGTGGTTATTTGGTGTGGGGTTCCATCTGTTGGTCTGCACAATTTTGAAACATTTTTCTTGGGCGTCACTGCAAAGGTATATGGATAAAAGTGACCAAGTGTCCAACATCAAATGTTTATCAACCAATAATGTAGAAAATATTAAAAGGATTGATCATGTACTGCTCATTGAAAAGTTATATTTTAAAAACAGACATGGTTTCCACTGTTACGTCCTAACAGCAGTTCCAAACTTAATCGCTTACTAAACATATAGTTTATAAATATACATTGATGAAAATTACTCCACAGTTTTCTTGTTCTGCTATTTGGTAAAATGAAATGATTTTTTTCTGATATAATGTTTACAAGGGCAGGGTTTGAGTACCGTTGCAAAAGATTAACTGGACGTGGTGTCCAAGTTACGTCCGAAAATGTCTATGGCAACTTACACTAGAAAATTCAAAAAATAAAATCGAGGTGTTCATGCATTTAAAGGCTGCCTCAGTTGGCCTGGTCAACTCTCGCTAGAGCAATTACTGTTACTTTGAATTAGCAGTATGCCATAAGAACCCATTCATTTTTGTCCTTCTACGGCGCTCCTTCCACCACTTAAACAATTTTTTACAGCCCTTGAATTTTTCACATTGAATGTGGGAAATTGATTGTGGTAATTGACTTAAAACTTGAGTTCTAATAATGGGACATTTTAATTAATAAATATTTTAAAGTTAACTTCTGGTTTATCAGAAAGGCCACTTGAATTAGAATATAGATATTTTTAAAAATAGTTTGTTCAAATATTCCCTCTTCCAGAGGTAGTGTGAGTTTGACCTGGGTCGCTAGTAAGGTCAAGTGCCCAAAGTGCTACAGCTTGGTCTTAAAACTTCAAGGCAATTGTGAAATGGATTACTTGAAAGATGTATACCAGATGATTAAGAAGGCCCTTTAAATGATTTATACATTTCCCCCTCATACTATCAATTTATACCTAATTAAAATGCAATGACACTGAAATTATGTACTAAAAAATGCAATTTTTACATATTCCTTGTAAGGCACAAAGTTGCGGCCCAACCTGGTGGAATGACCCATAACGTACTGTGTCCTATACTAATCACTGTGTGAAAGAGCTAAGCTCAAAGCAATGTCCTTTTTCAACTCCACAGCTTGTTATAAAATTCCGATCCGAACTTTGTTTAACCACAGTCCTATGGCACTCTTATCCCTAACATAATATTTATGCCTAAAACAAAAATGCTGATTCATATCCAACTTTGGAATTGAGCATCAGGTGGCTAGTCCTTTATTTCAGGTGACTATTTTCTAATATTACACAAAAACATATGTCAAAATCTCTGAATCAGCCTTTAATACAAGTTCAACTAGATCTAGCTGTGGTCAAAGACCCCGAAACCAGCCGCGGATAGCTTCAAACCCAAGCCTAAATAACCCCCAGCTAGAAACCTAGCCTCCCGCCTTCGTAACACTTAGCCTACTTCGAAACCCAACCATATTAGATTTTGACGACAGATCTGAGCACAGTCGATGGTAGTGACTTGCTATAAACGACCTTCAACTCGAAAATATTGCAAACATATTTGGATGTCATAAGGATCATAAATTTCTGTTCCATAGTAGCATTTTGAAAATTTGACCTTTGACCTCTTAATGACCGGTTTGTTCTCAAAATATTTTCAAGTATGATTCGGATGTCTAAGGAATCATTTCAGTAATATCAGCTCCATCGGATGATTTCGAAAAAAATGACCTTGACTCTTAATGACCGTTGATCTCTAAAACTATGTAACATGTTGAGGAGGCATAAGGATAAGTCAGTTAAATGTTAGATCAATTGGCATTTTGAAAATTTGATCTTGCCATCTTAATGACCTTTGATCTCCAAATATTTCAATATGTTTAAAATATATAAAGATCATTTAAAGTAAATTAGCTCAATCCGGAGCATTTTGGAAAATTGATCTTCGACCTCTTAATGAAATTTGATCTCGAAAATATTTCAACATCTTTAGGCTGTCATAAGGATCATTTCAGTTTATTTCAGTTCAAGGAGGATTTAAAAAAATGACCTTGACCTCGTAATGGACCTTTGATCTCGAAAATATTGCAAAATGTGTAGGATGTCATACGGATATTCGCAAAATTTCAGCTCAATCGGAGCATTTTGACACGTTGACCTTGACCCTTGAATGCCCTCCATGAACCTGTATGGAATTTATACCATGCACCAGTACAAGTAGCACAAATCTACAATCAGAAGACCCTTGTCCGTATTTGTCGTTTGCATTTTATGTTTTTTCTTTTTACAATTAATAAAGAGAGTGGTAATCTATTATACCATGCTACGCTACAAAATCAACTTTCATATTCTTTTTGTTTTTTTCGATTTTCTTAAAAACATAAACCGCCAGACATAAGGCCCACTAAATTGAACCTTCCCCGGGAAATGTAACAGCATGAAGTACGTATTTTTTTGCATTCATAATAGAGTAAAAAGCATTTATTTTGTTTTTTGACGTGATTGCCGGATCGCCAAGACAATAATACTTTAAAATGCGGTGTCAAACACCCAAGGGTGAACTTGACCGGAAGGAATGAAAGGAGCGCTGCAATTAAAAATATATAATCCCCTACAACTAAAGTACGGGACTATATTATAGGTGAAGTGAGTTGTGACTCACATAGTGTACGTTTAGAAACCAATTCCGAATCCTCCTATATGATTGTAATCCTCAGTAAGTAGATTTAAAACTTTTCTTGCGAAGAATGTAAGGCGTTCAGCTAAAGAAATTCTGGCTCTTGCAGCCCAAGTGAGGTGCATTCATACTGCATAAGGGACAGGGCGAGCGAGGGACGAAGCGAGGCGAAAACCGAAACCCCCCTTACCCGATGTTGCACAAAATGCCCCTATATCTGACAGGTGACTTGAAACACTATCTGTGTACACCCTATATGAAGCATGATTCAGGGCTCCTTAGGACACATTTTGGTGTTTATAGCTCTTGAATTGCGGGAGAAGAAGGATTTTCTAAATTTTGCACCACCCAAAAATTAATATTCATCTTCAATTCACTTGAACACAAATCTGTGTACACCCTATTGAGGGCTGGGTCAGTGGTCTCTGGATTGAATTTGGCTTAACTTGGGCACCAAGCGTTTAGCACTAGAAGCATTTTTAAGTTTTCGAGACGGCGTGTTGCCAGAAGAAGAATGAAGAAACAGACCAAAACCAATAACCAGCCGTGCTACGCACAAGGATGGTAACAACTCACCGTATCTCTTTGTAAAGGAGCGTAAAGTTGTGATCTTTTTTTTTTTTTCGTTATCACCCCACAGTTGATATGCAAATTAGAGCGTCACGCCCGGCGCAGGTTCACGGAAGTGCGTTTACGCGGTGCGCTTAAGTCGACGCGATGTTCGTCACGTTTAGAACTCCCAAGTACGCGCAACGTACACCAGGTGCAAACGACAAAGCAACAAAAACAAAACTACTTTTGCTTAGATTTTTGTAAAATATTAGTCTACGAAGCTTTGTCGATGGAACCTTTTAGTGTTTGAAGTAAATTAATTATGTTCCTTTATACACGATATTAATATTTCATACAGTTTTCGTTGGTTGAAAGGGATCAAACAGTTACAGAGTGGTTCATCAAATCAAAACAACTCTGCATCCGATAGCGCTAAGCGTATTTTTATCCTGCTCAGGTGGCTAAAGCCGCCTTCGCGAGATAAAAATACGCGGCGCATATGGTTGCATCGTTGTTGATTTGCGGTGAACCACTCTGTAACATGTTTGAATCCCTAAATTGTATATGAAAAATTCTATAGCAAAATAGGCTCTGTTCATGGGATGAGCCTTGGCAAGGGCCAACAGATTTGGTGGTCCCTTTGATTTTTCAACCATACAATTATATCAAGCAGTCAGAACACTGGTCAAGGTGTCTTGGTCTAAGGGAAGGTTTTCATTAATTTTGATGGACACATTTCATGAGAACCATATGCAATGACCAATCGGCTTTAAAACCATGAATGATTTAGGAAGGCATTATGAAATTCTCCCTATTCATACACCCAACACCTAACGGTTTACCAGTTGTAGGAATCTCAACGCCTGGCAAAATAAGTGCTTACATAAGCCTCAGATTTATTTGCAAGCCTGATCATCCCTGTAAGCCATTCAAAATTTTGGAGTGTCGTAACACACAATTATAGCTAACACAGTATGTTTACTTTAGAATGACATATCCTTGGTATCATCAAGTGTTAACTCAATGTTCTTTATCAAGTTTTGTTTAATCATAGATGAACACACGATAGAGAGAGTCTATTTAAAATTTTGTACACTTGCGCATAACAACAGCAGTTCTCCAAAATTTGGTACTCTCTATTTGCATTACGCAGGGGCGTGTTGTTGGATCAAGGGGCAATTGAGGTAGGCCTTTGGCTTGGTGGCTTTGCTTGGTGTTGTAATTTGCCTTCTCACTGGAGTAGCCTTACGCCGGCTACCGCTGGTGCCCACTTACTTCGCTTGTCGGCGGTGCCCTTGTTCTTCCCACCGGTGTTCTGCTGCTGCGGTCTCTGGACCCTTTCCTGACGGTCACCTTGGCTCTAAACGGCTGGCTGGCGACAAGTTGTTTTTCCTTTGACTCATCAGCCTGCAGTGAAGAAAATAGCAAAATAATGTAATACTTGTGATACACTTCAATTTGGGGTATTGATGATGATACTGGTATTCACAGCTGATTGAAAGTTTAAATTTCACTAGGGTAAGAGAAAAGATGACTTTTCTTTTTTTTTCCAATACACAACCTCCAATGTTACTGGGATCAATTTTAAGACACGGTTGTTAATCGTGTCACCCACTTACCGTTCAAAATTCCTCAAGAACATATAGACACGTACAAAGAGTCAGGTCACATTTTCTTGATGGCCCCGCTACTGGTAACCGTACTACCTGTCCAGGGCCGAGTTATCGCAGCTAAACTTTCATCAACCCCCCCCCCCTTCCTAGTTACTAAGGAAAATCTGATGAGGAGGGTAGCTGGTTATCTTGGTATAACTAAAAAGATCTACCTACAAGGGCGTCAGTCCGTCGACTCTGGAGAACTAATGGTGGTCATCCAGCACATTGACATCAGGAAGGACATCCGGTCTTTTGCTTCAATAAATCCTCACACAGTGCTTGCTGTGAATGTGAGGTGAATCCGGCCAGCCCCGTTAGCGGGGACAAAACCGGATTTAAAACTTTGGTTTTACTACTACTACAAAGAGCCACTTCATCACGGATGAATCCTTCACAAAGCACAAGTGACAATTTTGATGAATCCTTTAATTTCATACAAGTCACCCACATGTTACCTACCTGAGACTGAAATACTGAGCTTCCACTGACACTTTCAGTTGAGGATGGCCTGGATAGAATCTCCATGGATGTGTCCAAACTGGCTTCATTACATGACACACGACTCCTGGACTGTGTGGAGTCAAGATCCAGCTAAAAAAGTACATACAAGAAAGTGGTGTGTTTACGATTGATTGTACTGTATTCATCGTTACAAGCAATCATATATTAAATTGTGGATGAAAATGCCTGTTAAATGAATTTTAATCAAACACAAACTCCCACTTTTTTCATTTGAAAAAAAAAAAACAACTCAGAAAATTTGCCCTCTTTTCCCCTCCCAAAAAGTGGACCAAATATGGAATAAGAAAATAACACACAACTGGTTTGGCAAATGTTTTGAAGTCATAACCTTTTGGGATTTAATTGGTCAAATGGCAAATAATTTGTCCAATGAAATTCCAATAAACCATTAACTAGAGTCTTTTTTACAGAGGGGGTGAAGATATCAAATATAGTTACCCAATGGGCAATACCCCCCCCCCCCACGGAGACCTAAAAAAAGGGGGTGGCACAGATTTTAAATGAAATCCATTTCACAGAATTCTGCACCCTGCCCAATGCTTACCTCAATAGTATCATCTGGCAAAGGTAGATTGGGGGCATCTCCAGCCATCTCTGCATGGAACCTCTGCAGCAACTCATCATGAGGGTCAGTGATAGTAAGACTTGAAGGATAGTTGAAGTCTCGCCTCTGAGGAGTTGTGCCTAAAAGTGAAGACAATTTTTTAGAATTTTATCAATTTTGTTTTTGTTAGTGTGAAGACAGGGGTTTTCTATTCCCAGTTAATGCTGGCCCATTTATTTGATTTTGAATGAAGTAAGATTAATTAACCCTCGTCCTTCAGAGCCACTGTTTTATAACAGGTCTTCTAGTAACTCTGTATTTTGGTATCAAATTGAAATTTTATAGCTGGTCTATTTAATTACATATTTGCTTGATATGATATACCATGATGACATCAAAAGCAAGCAATGTTAACACAAAAATGAGAATTGTTAGGAGATATCTTTATTCACTTAACAGTAAATATTTTCCAAAATTTTCTAAGGCGAGATTCCCAGTTTCGGGAGCAAAGCATTGCCTTGGAGGAAAGCCTCCGACAGAACATGTCACCCGCAAATATCTTAGCAGGCACGCAATATTCATTTTTGAATAAACAAACCTCACACGGAACATTTATAAGCCGCACGGGAGAAATCTTTTATAGCCAATTAGCAGTATTGATCGATCAATATAGTCTTATTGTCTGGGATCACTCTTAGCCCTAGGGACCGTATGTGGTCGTCGCTACCATTATCTCATTTGTAAACAGTTTACTTATGCATTGCACCACTTGAAATTTATGAGCCATCGATAATTGAGTTCGTCTGGCGACTGACAATAGGGCATCGAGTACCAATTACGGGATTATATTGCGTGTGAGGTTAACTTAAGTACGTCCACACGGAGGGAAAGGTCAGTGTTTATTTTAGATATACAAGACTCGCACGGAACAATTTTATAACCCGTGCGCAAGTTAATCTTTTTTTTTTTTTTTTTTTTGAAATCATGCCTAAATATGCTATAAACATGTGGTTATAGTACCTACAGTTGGCACAAAAAGTATCTCTGCATGTTTTTCGATCAGTAATGTGCCAAAGTCCGATAATTTTGGAAGTTTTCAAAATATGCTACTTGTTGATTAGGTCTTGCTCTTTCATTTAACACCTCCTTGTAAAAAAGCGTACAAAAACGGCTGAGACAGAAAAAGCCCAAAAGATGCAAAACCCCTAACCAAAAGTTGTACTTAATGGAGTTTTCGGGGATGATTTAGTATTAACGTTGCCGAATTCGTAGCCTGTGGCAGAATACTAAATTCTTTCCGAGTTTTCAATGGGCATTGCATGTAGGCTTACTCGTTCATTCAGCCAGAAATCCTCTTTGTGTAAAATCAATACACAGATTCTTGTGTAGTGCCACACAGTGACCATTGAAAACTTTTTAAAGTGCTTTAACTTTTGCGTCTTTTGGGCATTCTATCACAGCCATCCATATTTGTTGTCCACCAGTGATTTTAAAGTTATCAAGTGGACATTTTGGATGACTGTACGACTGGATAACTGCCTTTTTCTAACCTTGTTTATGTTTATACTCTGGCTCATAATTTCTTGGACATAACAAACGCGCACATTGATCGTTTCGTGTACAGCGTCTACATGCAACACAATGGTGCGCTGTTTTGGCAGGGAAGCGGACGTACGTTCTAAACTGTCCAAGAAATTATGAGCCAGAGTATAGTTATCTTTTGGAGTGTTACTTTTCGATGCACAACCACTGCACCTTCACAATCCAAATGTTTCACTCACCGGTTGGGACATCTTCCCTAATGTCTTTCTTCAAGAAACTCTCCACCCTACTCCATGCCTTGTCGACTGTACCACTGTGTGCTTTCTCCCACTGGCGAATTCCATCTGCTACTGCCTGCACATCATCTCCCCACTGATCGACTGTTGACGTCAGTGATTGGTGGTTGGATTGCACAGTTTGTGTTTGCTTGGAGGTGGCCTTAGCAAGATCTTCCGTCAATTGCTGTTGAAGTGCAATAAGAAGTTTTAAAAATAAGGCATCAAAAGTTGTACAGATCATTACACTGAACTGATTACCTTCACACCAATAATGTTGACTAAAATATATGAATTATCTTTCGCGAGAATGGAATGCCCAATTGCCCAAATAACCCCTATAAATTAGTGTGTAACTGATCACCCTATCTGTTATACCGATTACAGATTTTAAAATTTCAAAATCGGTTCATTCCGATTCTGATTTTTTTCTGTATACTTTTTTTTAGTTATCATCGCCGTTTTCGACAGCCAAAAGCTGCCAGAAAGTAGCAGATTGATTTAGGTAAACCAATAAAACGGCGAAATAGTGAGTTAGGAACAACATACACACTCTTGTGTACATAAAATAATAAATTGTTTCAGTTTCGATTTATTTTCACCGTTTGGCCATCAGTTTGGAACAATTTTGATTCAAGTTTGGACCTCTTTGATATTAATTTAATCAGTATAGAAAATCGGTAAAATATTAGAATTTTGCCGATACCGATCAGGTCATAATCGGCCCGATTTCAAGAATACCGATCATATCGGTTATTCTCTACCTAAAATGAAGATGGTACCAACCAATGACCCCAGGTCACACCCAGCATCCCACTTTCTGATTTGGCTTAGCACAAGATGGGAGTACTATTTTCCCCAATTTCCTACTGATGTCATTTTTTTCTACAAAACCTTAAAGGTCCATGGCCCGATCGCTAATAGCCTCGTCCCCAGGGACCCCAGATTTTACCGGAAGTGGTCGAAATTTTGGTATCAGAAGAAAGCTACTATTTTTCTCATTTACCCTGTGAAATTTTAGGGCTAAATGATGTTTGGTTTGGATGTTATGAGCGGAAATATGCCCCATTTTGGTCGATCAATATTAATTTTACACAGTGCTCTATGGGGATTACAAAATCATGTTTTTTGCTCTCACTTCAAAACGGGTTGAAATATCGGCGTGAAACTTTACAGATGGGGTTTTGGGGTGAAGGCCATTCTATCAAGATGGAAAATTTAGACTTAAAATGGGGCCATCCTCCTTTAAATTGTGACTGTCCAATTTTAAACAAATCATCTGTAGGATGGTTTCAGGGGGTGCCAAAATAAAACAGCCCTAAATTTTGAAATAAATTAAAAGGGGTGGTACATGTTTGAAAAATAGGTGTTATTAAAAAAATTTGTTTGTTTTCCTATGGTGAGCACCGAGGGTGTATTGAGGGGGGGGGGGGGGGTGTCAATCCCATACTTAATGCAGAAGTTTTGGGAAATCCTCTTTTCTTGTTTTCGCCTCAATAAGGGTCAGGTTGATCTCACCCCCCCCCCCCCCCCCCCCCACAAAATCTATTAACACATAAAAACCTTGACCTTTTCACTCATTTTAGCATCTTTAAGGGAATTTTAGCTCAGCAACGTAGTATATGCAGAGATATTGTTATGGCATGTGTGTAGACTCGATCTATCACTCTATCGGGCTGTCACACGTGCCATAATGTGTCTTTGGCCAAACGCTTGGGCGATTGCAGCGAAAAATCTGGTCAGAATAATCACGACCCAAGGGGCCCATGTGGGGTGTTCACAGATTTGGGTCAAAGGTCACGTGGGCCGAATTAAAGGGGCCATTCTTTTACAATCTATAAATTCCTTTTCGTTCCACAAATCAATTGCTATAATCATAGAGTTGGTCAGAAGAACCGCTGACCCAAGGTCCATATGGGTGGTCACAGATTTGGGTCAAAGGTCATGTGGGCCAATTAAAGGGGCAATCTTTGAAAAACTATAAATCCTCTTGTGCCACAAATCAATGCTATAATCACTAGACTTGGTTAGAGAACCACGAACCAAGGTCCATATGGTGTTCACAGATGGGTGAAAGGTCATGTGGGCCAATTAAAGGGGCAATCTTTGAAAATTCTATAAATTCCTTCTTGGCCCACAAATCAATTTCCTAGAATCATAGGACTGGGGTTAGAAGAACCCCTGACCAAGGTCCATATGGGGTGTCACAGATTTGGGTCACAACGGTCACGGGCCAAGTAACGGGGCATTCTTTGAAAACTATAAATTCCTTGTGCCACATCTTAAATTGCTATAATCACTACACTTTGTTCGGAAGAACCGCTGACCAAGGCACATATGAAGTGTTCACAGATTAGGTCAAAGGTCCACATGGCCGATTAAAAGGGGCATTCTTTGAAAATCAAAATTTCCTTCTTGTGACACAAATCAATTGCTATAATCACTGACTTGGTCAGAAGAAATGTTGACCCCAAGGTCCATGTGTTAGGGTGTGTACGCAGATTGCGGTCAAAGGTCATGTGGCCGATTAAAGGGGGCATTTTTGAAATCTATAAATTCCTTCGGGTGCCACAAATCACTTTTTATACATCACTAGACTGGTTAGAGAACCGCTGACCAAGATCCATATGGGATTGTTCACAGATTTGGATCAAAGATCATGTAGACTGATTAACGGGCATTCTTGAAAATATATAATTCAGTCTTGTGCAACAAAATCAATGCTATAATCACTATACTTAGTAAGGGACTGCTGTCACACTTGCCTAAATGCTCATGTTGCCAAACGGTTGGCCTGATTGCAGCGAAAATTGGTAAGAATAATCACTGATCGAAGGCCCATGTGGGGTGTTCACAGATTTGGGTCAGGATACTGTGTAAAACAAAAATTCCGGATCTGGAATTTTATAACAAAGTTGTGATTTTCTATATGAAGGACCTTCGATATGAACTTAGTCTTTTCACACAGTGATTAGTAGATGGAGAAGCATTATGTATATGCAAAAAACATGATTTGTTTGAAAAATGAGTGCGCCCTCATCAAGAAATCTCTGAGTCAGCCTTTAAAGGAAGAACCAATGTCAAAATCTACCTTTGTCTTGCTGTGCTGGTCTTGCATGTAATCATTGACATTTTCCATATGGCTGCAGATAGACTCTGTAACAACTCTGTCTTGTGTGACCTCTGTCTCCACTTGCTCTTTGTTGAAGTCTATGACCTTCCTCTCTGTGGAAGAGGCTAACTCTGCCTGTTTAGCAATGGCAGCAGTACTCTGTAGGGAAAAAAGTTGAGCTTACTTCAAGCTGTCCCACTCAATTATAATGTATAATTTCCTGTGTTTACAGTAAAATTGCCAAAGTACCTCACTTCCAAAATTATTAACACTTAAGTGTGCAAGGGGGTCCATGTGGACCCAACATTTTTGTTTTTTGCGTGTCATGTTTCAACGCTAATTTTTGACCAAAATTGAATTTAATTGCCCAATTATCAGTGGTGCATATTTTGGTTTCCCTGACAAAAATCAAAATTATGTGACATGTTAAATGCCCTAGCTTCTTCCAGGCTCAATGCTGCCTCAACAAATCATGGATCGTAAGACTACACATATACAAATGTGATGAAATAATTACCTGTGAAGTATGGGTTGATATACACGATGCCAGCATTTCGTACTTGGTGTCATTTTCTCCGCCAAAATGACTCCTTTCGTCTCGCATCTCATAAATTTTTCTGCAATTTCATCAAAGCACATTATCAATACTTGCTTATTAAACTATTAAATGGTTTTCTTTTGATATGAAACATAAATCAAGTTATTTGAATGATTTTAAATTGTGGTTGGCATAATTGTGGAAATATCACAAAATTTGTAAGAGCGTAAGTTATAATGGCGATTTGGCTTATTTGATCTACACTTGGGCAGTATTTACTGGCATCAATATAAGACTATCAAATATTTTAACACATTTCCAGGACCCATGCTAAGCAATTCCCTGGGCCTCTCACACCAAGGATTTTAGCAGTAAAGAATGGTTTGTTGTGACATTCAGTCAGTACAATTTTGTGGACAGACCAGACGATATCGGGTTACAGTTTCATTGAAAAAACAGCCTAGAGGCTGTCTAGAAATCAAGGGCAGGTTCTGGCCAGAATTGCCTATGTCTCCCAAGCTGTTAGCAATGGTTCAGCTTCACTATGCTAAAACAATGAAACCACTGAAGTGAATCTGGACTAGAAGTAGCCCAAGGTCTGGGGAAAGTGTTAAGTATGAGGCACTTACTTTGTGACATCTTCTTGCAAGCGTACATTGCACTCCTGGTCACTATCAATGCTCTGGCAAATCTGCAAATCCACAAAGCAGGTAACATGAAAATAACCAAACTACAAAGAGACAATTCTTATGCTTATTCAGTGTGATGTTAGTGTACAAATAAACACTTTTTTATCGTCCCATCATGAAGACTTTAGTGGACTTTGCACCATAACCAAACTATTGAAATGTGCACGTACAGTCCCAGTAACATGATAGATGCGGTGAGTACGGGTGAACCCTTTTTAATCAAAGTATGAAACATTTAAATCAAAACTGAATAATTTCTCTCACTAAAAAAGTAAACAAAGTCAATGAAGCCACCCATCTGAAATTTAGGTTTATTGAGTCATGACCATTAAGGGTGAGAAAGAGGACATGACCTTTGACCCCATAAATTTCTTAAATGTATGGGGTGATAATCCTTGTAACAACTCAGGGGAGGATTTCACAAAGATTTCAACCCATCGTAATAAGCAGACGCATTGTAAGTTGGAACGAGTTGGCGCAGCGTATCTTCCATCGCCTTTCACCACTGAGTTCCTGGGTTCGATCCCCGATAGAGGCTCGTTCTCGGTGGCTTTATGTGAATTTGGATTCTCGATCCATACTCGTTCCCGCAGGTTTTCTCCGTGTACTCCGGTTTACTCCTGCTTCTAAAATCGAGCTTCTTGCCATAAATCTGTTCAGGTATTATGGTTTCTGATGTGCTGAGCGCCTTTCGTGGCTGCCGCACAGCGCCTTGAGCACGTTTACGTGGATTTGTCGCGCGTTAAAAATACATATTATTATTAAGTTACTGTTCGAAATCCCAATTACTTATGTGATGCATTTACGATGCGTCACAAGTCTTTGTAATATCCACTTGAGGACTCACATTAGGTTGTGGTTTCATCTGACTACTAGACTTACCTGTTGTGTATCAGTGTCTAGTAAGTGTGCCTGGGATTGGATTTTCTCCTCCAACAATGCCATCATGTCTTGCATTAGATTCTGAAAACAAAGAAAACCCAATCAATTCCATATTAAAGTAAACATCTGGTCAAAATTTGTTCCTCCCAACCAAAGTCTGGGAAGTGCAGCAGTACCCCACCCTGATATTTGAACTTGTATATTGACAAAAAAAATCCAATTGAAGCCAATTTGCAATTATTTGCCTGCATACACCTACAATAGGTATCAAGTGCAGTTGAAATTAAATGTGTTGATTCATAGTTACCCCCATAACAACAAGTTGAGGTTTTATGAATTGTTGACCCAAGTATTGTATGTAAACCTAATCTTATGTGCCAATTTGGATGTCTTCACAAGAAATTGGGAATTCTGAAGTTTCTGCCCATAAATGAACCGAAATTACAACATAGTGGCCTATGGGATATTCTAATACATAACACCAATGCACACCATGAGAATCAAAGAATTTCATAAATAAGCATTTTCTTCTTACAATATCTGTGAGCTGGATCACAAAATGCTCCTTTTAAAAAGAAACGCTCGGTGATCCAAGGGTAAAATATTTGAATTTTGCAGGAACAGCCCAAGACTGAAGGATAAGTCTGTAGAATTCTCTAAGTTTAAATATATTTAAACTGAAAAAATGATAGAAAAGGAAGAAAACAGCAGTGTTCAAATATATGAATCTCTATTCAACTGTGTATTGAAGGGTCTGTACTGACAGCAAAGACTAAAATACCCGATTTTGTCCTTATTAGGTTGGTTTTGGTCTTATCACTTGTAGAATATGTTGGGATGTATTGTTGCAGAAATACAAAAATCTCATTTTGATGATTTTTCTGATTTAGCAAATCACCGATAGTGCCTTTAATGTTAACCTAAAACCTTTCATTTTAAAACACCCTAAAAATAATGACTTAAAAAGTGGGAGAGGAATTCTGTCCCAATCAAGGACTATGGACTGTTTCCGGTTAAGTTCTTTAGAATGGACCCAAACACGCTTATTGCTGATTACCAATAATAAAAACGAGCGAGTTGGCAGATGCTGTCTTGCACCTACCAAAGTCAAAGTTCCATATTGATAAAAATATTAGAACTGTGCACTACTAAAACTGTGTTACAAATATTACACTCGTCATAGCAACTACGAACATACTATAGCCCATGCTACTTTGGAAACCATATTGAAAATCACACCTGATCTTTGCAACGGTAAACTTTCCTTACAAACCACACGCCTGACAATGTTCTTGGATGTCTAAAAGTCTTTTTATAACCGAGGATTGCCTGGCAAAATCAACGAGAAAGTGCATTTTTTCATGCTGTAAGGTTTACGTATAATGGGCTTGGGCGGTAACATTTAAGCGTCCACCAGTGAGTTCGCTAAATCAAGATGGCCGTCGGTACTCTAGCCTTATCTATCTCTATGGTCTAGTTTGCTCACCTGTCTAGCTTCCTGTTGTTTCTGTAGCATGCTAGTCAACATGTTGTGTTTGCTTTCGTTGGCTTGCGTCTGTGTCTTATGGTAGCCATTAACTAGTGTCACTAAGGAGTCCAACTGACAGAGGCTCTGCTCTTGGAAAGACTGGATTTGCTGGTTCTGTGTCTGCATCTGGTTATATTCAGGAGAAAAAATATTTCTTTTAAATGAAACTAACGAAGTACCACTCGAGCTTGACATAAACCCGAGTACCTGCCTGGCGACTTGTGGCTACATTGGTACAAAATGGAGCTAATAGGTACATCAAAGTAAGTTTTTGAAGATTAAAGGGACATAATGGCACAAATATTCAATGGGTGTGATGATATGACTGACTATAAAAATGTTGTTCTCGCGAAAGATGCTGCCGATGCAATCATACACACATGTATAACTCACACACAAAATAATGGCCAGATTGACATCGCCTCCTCTTTATCTGTGGCTAGTGCTTGGACGTGTACACGTGCAAACAGAAAAACCACTGTACGATTAGAAATTTCACTTCATTGTTTACACTTGTGTTGAGGAAGGATGACAAGCATGCTTAAGGGCTTTTGAGTTTGAGGTGGGGGGTTTGAGGAGGAGGGGACATCCAAAGAAGACATGGAAGAAGCAAGTGGAGGAGGAGAGTAGGAGGGTTGGGTTGAGGATGGAGGAAGGAATGAAGGGGGAAGGAAGGAAGGAAGGAAAGAGTAAGGGCGGTTGCTGCGAGTGTGAGATGATTCCGGCCACCCTTGTTTACGGGGACAAAACCGGATTTAAATCTTTGGTTTTACTACTACTACTACTACAAAAGCAACTAACTTTTTCAGTGTTAGTTTAATTACAGAAGTCAAATTTTCACAAAAGTGATCTGCCATCAGTAAAAAATAAAGCTATAAATTCCACTACTGCTGCTTTAAATAATATCCAACTTTTACGGAAACTTTTCGTGTTCTTGTACGTCTTCGGCACAATTGCATGCCGCTGCAATACATACGATGAACCTACAAAAAAAACGATGAATTATGGCAGTGCCCATAGCATGCATTGTTTCCCAGGGCATATGGGCTATTTGACTGCTTAATCTGGATGAAATCTGAGATGTCACTTTAAAAACATGTTACGTTTTCGGATGATATCACGACTGAATACAAAGCCGGAAAAAATGATTACAAACGACTTATGGTGCAAGAACTGCATGTTCGCGGAGGTGCAAAATTCGGCAGTCTTTGTCATCACTGTGTACACGGATACATGAATTCAATAGTGTTCTTGTACGCGGATAGAAAATTAAACAGTAACTCTCAGCTCTTTCTGTGGCTCAAGCACATGTATGTAAATAACCATGTTACACACAAGTAGGATATCCATGTTTTCACATCTGACATAAATAAAAAAATCCTTCAAAAAGTTCTAGAATTTCTTAAACTTTTTTCGATTAAATAAGTTTGATCAGTAGTTATGTATTTTCAGTAATTATTTTACCATGTTTGCCATCATTATTAAAGTTCACCGCATGTGATCGCTGACAATGGGCATTGTGCAGAAGGTAGATTCTCTTTTGTCATTCCGAATATAGTCCGCACTTATGACCCGAGCGGATGTTGCCTTATGGGTACCTAGACCCATCGTCACCCAAAGGTCACATCCCCAAGTTCCACTCCTACTCCACCTATTCTTTAAATTGCTCATTATGAAGAACACTTTAAAGGTGCTTGTTCCGTTTTTTGTCTTTCATGTTGTCTACTTGATATGAGAGCCTGACACTTGTACACACTGACCATCAAGTACCGTGGGAAACAAACTTGCGGTTTTTATGCTAGACGCGATATTGCATAGTGCAACGCCCTATTCACTACTGTGCTAATATTGATGGTTAACCACTAAAACGGTAGTTTTTTTATCTGTATCCTGAGAAAGAAATGGATTTGAAAGCTGAAATTTCAGGACAACAATGAGAAAAAAACGGCCTTTCACCCGATATCAAAATTGATAATACTTCCGGTTAAATCAGGGGGTCCCAAAAGCGATCGGAACAAGCACCTTTAAATGCTTGGCTTTTATTCTGACAGCCATACCTGTTCTTGTACTGTTTGTTGCCATTCAGTTACGGAAGTCTTGAATTCTGTGAATTTTGTCTGTAAGTCTGTCTCATCGGTGGAATACATCTTGCAAGAACAGTCAAGTTTCTGCTGCCTCTCCACCTGTTGAGACAAAAGGGCAACTTTTAGAACAAAAGTATCAAATAAAGGGTCCACTTTAATCTGCTGGTCATTCATTTTTTTTATTTACAGGGGCATTTTGTGATCCACAGTCTCGTCCTTCCGAACAGGGCAAGTGGCGGCCAAGCCTCATTATTATAGCAACTCACCAAAAAATGTCAAAAGAAATTAACTGCAATACTGAGTGAAAACCAACAAACCACTTGGGGGTTGCTGTGGGTTGGTCATGGTGTTCCCTTGACCCCCATACGACCTCGTCGTAGTTCGTTATTCACGTCATACAAAAAAAAAAAATCAGAATACTTTCAGTGGAGTGATTTCTTCACTCCCAACGGTTTTGAATAAGAAGATTTTCATTGACCAGCATATAAAAAAATCAGAATTGTTCGTCAGATTTCGCTTTTACGTGTCAAACCATTGGCGACGTATTGAAATTTGGATTTCGTGGCCGCCCTAACCTGTCCCAGAATTAACAAAAAATGCTGTAGATTTTCATTTATAGTCTAAACCATTGCTGATTTGAGGTTTTCTACCGCCACATGGAGAGCATATCGCCAAAAAAACAACCCAATACAAATTTTGAGTTAAATAGGTAGAGCTGTTTTGATGTGACCAAAGCAGTTCATAGGTCAGTGAGCTAGTGTTGTTGACCTCATTTGGGGACTTTTTGGTCATCATAACACAAAGAAAACATTCTCAGGCCTTTCTTTGCGGTGGTGGTTACGAGAAAAAAAATTGTTTGGATACCAAAATATCAATTTTAATAGGGTAAAGTGGGGGGGGGGGGGGAGGGGTTACCCACCTTAGTGTTAAAGTAAAGAGTCACGTGTTACAGCAAACTAATTCAGTTTTTACTGCACTCTGGTGCATTTTTTGAGTTTGAATTAGCTGAAAACACAATGAGTAGCACACTAAACAAACCTGGTGTTTTTCTCTTTGAGACTGGCCTTCCTGGACCAGTTTCCTAACTTGAATGGGCTTCTCACTTTGTGTTGTCATGGCAACAACCTGCTCCTTGAGATGACCGGTGCTGTGTCATCCTTGACACCAAAAACTTCTACTTCTCTTCCTCCTCACTCTCTTCTTCACCCGAGATGACAAAGAAAACTTTTGTTAGAACTTAGACACTAAAAGCTAAAAAACTGTAATGGAGAAAGGGGTCAACTCTGTTGAAAAAACATGAAAAGAAAAAATAACAAAGTTTTTTTTTTTTTTTTTAAATTTGTTCTTTTTTGGCCAATAAACATTGTAACAGCAAAAGAAAGAAAAAAGCATGATTGGGAAGAGGATGGAAGATACCAAGAAAAGTTAAAATGGTAAGTCTAAGCTCCTGAGCTCGCCAGGCCCGTCGCCAGGGGGTGTGTGGGGGGGGTGGAAACCCCCCCAGCGATCCTCAAAAAAGAGAATAAGAAGAGAAAAAAGAGGGAAAAAGAAAGAAGGGAGAGAGAGAAAGAGAAGAGAAAAGAAAGGGGAAGAAAAGAAAGAAAGAAACAAAGAGAATGGCATTCAGAAGCAAAGATTGAACCTTAGACTTAGCATAAACCCATTAAATATCACAAAATGTAAAGGATTCCCCTAAGCAATTAGTTTTGTTCAAGTTCAGCCCACAGTAATCAAGAATTGTTAAAGGTGCCAACAATACTTGTGATCAAAATGGGTAAATAAATGTACGAACCCACGAGCATGCAGTGGGCATGGGGGCAAACGGGAGGGTAGCCAGGGGCCATTCCCCAAGTTTTGTCTACCAGGTTAGGATTGGTTTCCCCAGCCCCCAGCACCATAAACTTCTAGGTCTACTGGCTGTCGATTGGGCCCATTCTTTCATTTGAATGAATTACTTACTTTACTCTTCAAAACACCTTCTTAATTGCTAAAGCCAAGAGCTTCCGGGCCTCCGCCCTGACCCCGAAGTGGGCTCTACTCCTGCAACCCACACGTTAAAGACAGGCGCTCTCTATGTGTAATTCCCCTTGGTGGACAAGCTTATACCATGCCGTTCAGTGAGTAAAGTTAGAAACCAGTCTGTTCTGTGAATTGATTGTATTACCCCTCAAAAAGTTGATTCTGAAGGGTTCTAATTGCGCAAATCCAAGAGCTTCCGGGGATTCGCCCCTGACCCCCGACAGGGTCTCTGCTCGTACACCTCACCCATTAGAGACATTGGCGCTCGCTATGTGTAAGTTCCCATCGGCAGTACAGCTTAACCCTTATACTGTCCATTTCGGTGAACAGAGTTAGAAACAAGTCCTTTTTTGAATTGATTACAGTTTCCTCCCAAAAGTGGCTATATTGAACGTTATGAACGACTCAAATCCAAGCCTCCGGGGCTCCGCCCCTGGACCTAAGGCTGCTCTGCCTCTGCCACCTCAACAGGGGCCACAAATGGGCCTGGACTCCCCCCGTTAATGGCTTTCGGTGCACTGCGGTGTGCAAGATTGGTTCGAACGATCAACAAGAAATGGTCTCTAAGGGCATCTACTTAGGAAAGTTTGTAGTGTCCCTTAAAGAGGGCCCCGAACCGCAGGCCGTTAGTTGCATTATTTTATATGGTCACTATGCTTCCAAGGACTCTACTGCGTCAATAATCATTCTTCAGGTTACACCCCCTGCCAAAAGTCAGCGACGGTCTGCGTAGTCTGCATTATTTTATATGCTCACACGCTTCCAAGGACTCTTACTGTGCAGTGATAATTGATGAATTTATTTGGTTTCTACATCAACATATAAATTTACAAACATTAATCTAACAATAATAACAAGATAAAATTTTCATGAAATTAAACATAATTAAAACAAACATTATTAAAAACAGTGATTAAAACCAGATTACATAAAGCCATTTTACAGCTTATTTCCAATGTAGGTCCAAGGGGTTACAGGGAGAGTAGAAATGTAGGCAAAAAATGGCAAACTGAAAAAAGACAAAACCAAAAAAACACCAGAAAAAAACCAGATGGACCTTATTGGATCAACTGTTACAGAGATACCCACGAATTGTACTTTTAAACCCTGATATATTATCAATGATTTTGGAGATTATCCGGGAGGGATTCCACTCCCCTTCGCAAAATAGAGCTTGAGTCGCCAGGCTTTTATCTTTGGAACCTGAAATTGTTAGCACTGCCCTTGTTCGGTGGGCTATGAACATCAGAAATTTGCGGAATTTTCTTTTAAGTAGTGAGCACACATCTGGTTGGAAATTTGAAAACGTGACATAATTTCAAAAACTCACCCTGTTTTCACACGCAATAAATTAATGTGGAGCGTTGCTTCTGATCAACATGAGCCGAGGCCCAAGATGGTGAATAAATCTCCCATTTTATTTTGAGTAGTTGGACAACCTATGTTTTGTTTTTTGACTCAGACCAGAATACAATGATGGAGGCGGCATAATCGAAAGACACTGAAACCAATGCTGAACACAGAATCTTACGATGTTCTGATTCAAACAATGAGCATGACGATATAGGAATTTAAGCCGAGAATTAGTTTTTTTGATAACATCGCTATCACTTCCCTGTCAACATCCGGCGATCTTAGCGGCAATAGCATTTCTCATTGTTTACACCCCCCTGCCAAAATGTCTAGCGCCGGCCCTGAGCTCGCCCATACAGGACTAGGATTGGCCGCCATCTTGGATCTTGTGTAACATGCCCCTCACAGCACTGTTGCATATCCGTGCTTACAAGCCCCAAACTGTTCAACTATGAACTGTTACAACGTAGAATTTGAACGTATAAGCACTGCTTCTAAAAAATCTGGATGTACCAAGATCTCATCATGTGTTGACAAAGGACAAGCTATCAGATTCCCTTTTCAGCAGGAAACCCATCTGTGCGTAAGTGCTTTACGCGCAGATTTTTAAGGGAAAGGGACTTGCAATTTTGAACTCCGCCCTTTTGGGGTCGAAAACGATGCTAACTCCCGCGGGTTTAGAACTCAAGTTTAAATGCAAATTGTTCCCTTTATTTGAAATTTATCCATTTTGTAAAAACTAACAAGATCATTTTGATGATTATGAATTATAACTGTATTCAATTTGATCCATGAGCATGTACTTTTTAAAATATGTTGGTGAAAGTTTGAGCGGTGCCATAATTTTGTACAAAATCTTTGGTTTGTTTACATGCTATCGTTTCGCGAAGCAAAATGTCTATACCGCTTTACGGCAAAAATTGATGAGGAATCTCAAAATAAGGCTTATCTCCATCTTAAACATAAAAATTCCCAAAAAGTGGGCACTTCCAGAAAGGAATAATTTGACCAAGGGGAAAATGACAATGCTTCCGTCCCTCCTGACATCGTAAAATGATTCGAATCATGTAAAACACGTCTGCAGCGTTAGCGCGTTCATAAACTTCGTGCGCGACATGCGTGTAGCCAAAGGGGCGCTGCGTCAATGACTAAATTGGTCTTTGCGCTACGCGATGCCCACTGCTAAAAACGCAAAGTGTTCAAATACGCACAAAACCTGGAATATAAACTGGTTAACAATATCCGGTGTGATTTATCCGCTTCAAAATTCAGCACCCCCCCCTTTTAATGGGGTTAGTCCAAATTTAAAAAGGGTTCTCTTTAAAAATAAATATTCTCTAGTTCAAATCTTTTAAGGGTCGTTTTCGAGTATTTGTTAATGGGGAAATCATTACCGTCCAGATATTAGCAAAATAATCGCTTATCCTTTACGGTTATTGAATTACGGTTTACGGTTGGGTTTTAAAGATTAAAAATAGTATTATTGTGTTATTTTTTAGATCTAAGTCAGCAGGGTTATATGGGCCTATATTTTATAAATGAAAACGTGTGAATTTGAAATAGGGTTAAGTAACATTTAGGAATTTATTTGCATTTTTGTAGCAGTTGTGAACACGTCCGGAAACGCCTGGCGTGTTACAAAATAAGAATAACGCTTAAAGTACAGAATAGGCCTATACAAGCAATAGTTTTCGTATCCCTGCAGACTATAATAGTATTAAACATTGATATTGGGGGCTATGGGATTTTGTTCAATCAGAAAAAAATATAACAAAACAACTGTAATTACGGTATTATTTCAACGCAAACCGTGAGAAATAGGCCTATATATATTAGCTTGCAAAAGCTATTGATGTATATAGTTTTAATAGTGTGTTTATATAAGTCTTCCACAAATTATAAGCACATGAAAAGATTTAACAAATGCAAGGTTATAAATGGATAATAGGCTACGTGTAATTGACCTGTTTTTCAACATTTTCACTATTTCGTCATATAGACATGATAGAGGCGACATGGTCAAGGGAATATCGGGCATATACCAATGACATGTCATGCAGAATTAAAGGCGAATTTTCGTCGCATAAATTTCGGAGGATGTGGAGCTCTTAAAGAAATTGTTGGAGGTTTAGCCATAAACTGAACTTTTGAGTTTTGATATGAATGAAAAGTAGTAAACTTAATTGAAGTGACGATTTACTTGATTCAACATGCTTCAAAAATGAGGGCCGTGTATGGCCTAACAAACAGATCAAGATGGCTAGGCCCCGGGGGTCGTACTTTTGGTTTGGGTAGCGATGTGCGGCCGGATGTGCCACTATACCCCGAAAAATATATACCAAAAATTAAACAGATTTGCTACCCATTATTAGGGCGACTTAAAGTTGTTGAAATATGTGACATTAACTTAGCTACCCCTTTTAAAACCTGTGGTAATTTATGACATCTTGCGAGTTATGAATAGTTCCCATATCTGGGGAGAATTTTGAAGTAATTAACGAGTACAAAAGACACGACTCTGAAGGCCGGATTTAGTCTAAACATCCTTTGGTGGGGGTTTTGGAGCGAAGCCTCAGAAGCTATAAAATTAACTGTTAAAATGTATTTTGAACCATTCTGGCAGCACTATTTTCACACTAGGTTTGCATTCATTCTTTATACCTGATTGACCACTGGAAAATACATTTGTAATAGAAATAGGCCTACACCCGGCCCACCCGGCCTTTCATATAACAAATTTCCAAGAAAAGCAGAAGACTAAAAGCGACTGAAAATGATATACCTTTCTCGGCCGCACATTCCCGTACCCCCTTTCCGCTAACAACTCCCTCAGGGGATATAGCCTATGTCATAGGTTTTAACTCTTTTGACTCTGTCCGTTCGGTTTACGTTATACTTGTAGGTCAATTTCTTTGTCCCCTATCCTGTATTTCCAGACCAAATTCAAAATAAAATAAAATCTGTACGTTGTAACACATAAGTCAGTGACTTTAGAAATGACCTCCTAAATGTTTGGTCATTTGGGAAGCCATCTAAAAACACCAACAAGGTCTAGTTTATTTCGACTAATTTAAATGTATTTTTATGTTGTTTCTGAACATGCTTATAGGATTTTTTTTCCTTTTTAAGATAATAATACAGTAATTTTTAACCGCGACTCTATACCGTTGGTGCTCAAAGATTTAAGGAAATAGTCCATACTAACCAAATTATTTCATTTTAGCGGTACTGATATAATTTCCGCAACTCCATCATGAAAGAAATGTTAAAATGTACCACAAAGACCAGATTTGGAAGAAAATGGATACTTTTCTTGAATAGAAATGGTCAAAAAGATCCTTTTCAGAAATTCTGCACCCTCGCAAAATTAACAGCTATACGAGCCGTCTCATTTTAAATAGGCCTCGACCAATTTCCTTCAATCTGAAGGGTTTATGGGATATTCTGCAACCTATATAGGCCTACATATATGTTACATTCGAAACATTTTTAGTAAATAATCCATTGAATTTTGAGTTATATAGGCCTAGTCACTGTATACTTATGGCCTCCGTTTCAAAATTGTCATTCATATTTTACAATAACACATGGTTTCCATGTATTTTTTTCCCGAAGCATACAGTTGTGTTGATGTTATCATAATAGATTTGTTTGTTATGTTGATTTTATTTTAGAATAGGCCCCTATCCAATTAACGCGTCAAGATCAGAATAGAACCCTCTCAGGGTCTGTTGGTCTAAACCCCGACTGGTAATGAGAAAGACTACAGTCTCTCTGAGTCACCAATCCACAATCAAAATCGGCGGGCGAGTGTATTTTTGGTAATTTTGTTTCAATCCGTGGACAAGTTGGTTCGTATGAGGGGTATGGGTGGTCAATGGGATCAAAAAGGTGTCATCGCATATTAACGAACGGATTGTCGCAAGGGTTCCAGTGAGGGCTCAGTGATCTGATTTTTTAGGATTTTAGTTTTGATTTGTTTTGTTATACAACATTGATTACACTGTTGGGTGAGTGCGCCTGTTATAACAAAGTGCAATTCCAATAAATAATTTGATTTTATGTCAATCGAAGAACCTATGGTGCCCTAAATACGAAGACCGAGCCGAGACTGTCGGACAGTCTAGATCAGAAGTCGGCTGGAGAATGCGCATGCTAAGGCCCGATGCCATTAAAGCCATTAAACGTTTTTCGCGAGTAAAATGTCACCTGGTTAGGTTCATTGAACTTTCAGGGTAACGAAATATAGATGAGATCTAATATTTGTGCCAAATATCAGAGATTGGCACCCTCACATTTTAATGTGATACTTTTGTGTTTGAAAATTCGATCACGATGACATTTTTTTTTTCATTTTTTCTGAAAATAACGTGTCACAAAACAACGCGATTTCACTTTGAAATCGTTCTTGAAAGTATTATATTTTTATATAGAAGTAAAATTCAGAATGTTTTGGCACGAAGAATCTCAAAGCTATAACACACATGAGTCCTACTATTAAGAAAAGGCTTCGTTTAAATAGCATAAACGTAAATAACATGGATAATTCTATTCTCACTAAAATGCGAGGGTTGGAACGCGCGCAAATGCGCTCTTTCCCTTAACCCTAACGCGGCCGAGAGGAAATTAGAGGCAAAACGAAAACGTGGTACATCCCGTACCGGTCGGAAAAGGCTTTTCGTTGCATCTGGGCCCGCAACAAAACTATTTTTGGTCGCGCAAATGACCTCATGGCTCTCTATGCATCTGGTGTGCCGTCGTATACCCGGAAATGACGCGAGGGTGTTTTTTCGTGCACCTGGCCGTCTCCCCGGAAAATTACGCGATTTTTTCGTTGCATCTGGCCGTCTTCCCGAAAATGACGGCGATGTTTTTCGTTGCTCTGGGGCCGTTATTGACATGTAATGATTCGATGCCTTTTTCCTACTGCATTCGGATTTCGGACGGTTTTGCCCGCAGAAGGCGCAATGCTTTTCATCAGGGCGGGTGACACTGTACAAATGCCCATAGACCAATTTTCGATTTCGATGGTGATAGCGTCCACCATTTTCGATAGGCTAATTTTGGGTTATTATGCATAACCGTATTCATGACGTAAGTCGGAGGCATGACGTGCATAATAGAGCGCCACGCACGACTATTATGTAGCGTAATCTCGGCCAATCACGGCTGGCCAACTATAAGCTACAAATTTCATGAGATCATTGTGGCATTACGCATCCATTTTATTTATTATTTATTTTATTATTACCCTGTTTTTATTGAGGGCATTTTCACGCGATGTTTCTCGTTTGCATCTCGGGACGTCTTTCCGGTACATGCGCGATGTTTTTCGTTCCTCTAATCTTGGCCTTCTTCCGGGAAAATGTCGCGATGATTTTCGTTGCATTTGTGCCGTCCTTCGCGGAAAATGGCGCGATGTTGTTCGTTTGGCATCTGCCGTTGACTTTACGCTACTTATTCCGTGCCGGGAAAAACGGCACAGATGCAATGAACGCATACTTTGGCTCTCGTTGCATCTGGGCCGTTAAAAATAAAAATAGATTGCCTTTCGTTGCATTTGGGCCGTCGCCCGGCAAAACGACCCGGTCCTGTTTAGGGTTAATGTCAAAGTCCATACGGCAAACGGCTTTCTTGCTGTTTAACTTCGCTTGAAAATAGCTTGCCATTGTTTGGAGAACATGCTCCCGCAAATTTCCTGTCTGTTGCAGGTGGTTGGCATTGGCTGAACCCTTATTCCTGGCTAAACTCTGATAAGTTGCTCTGTAGTTGCTGTACGTGACCCTTGAAGTCAAATTCAAACCTCTGCTGGGCAGACTGTTGTGTCTCCTCTACCGTCCGCTTGCGGTCCAGCTTACTGTGCAGCCCACTGACGTCGCTTGTGCTGGCGTGTTCGGTAGTCAAGATCTGATTTTGGACAAATAAGTGATTGGTGGTATAGGAAGAAAGAAAGAGTTGTGTGGTGTTATTTACTTTCAATTTACCATCATGTAAATATCATTACAGTCTGGTAATAATATTGTTGGACAGAATCGACCACACGCGCAGCGTGGGCTGCGTGAGCCCAGGAGGACAACCCCAGCACCTCGTTTCGGCGATGCGTAATAGTCGAAGAATCCCACCCCGAACCTTCGCGTAGCTTGTTGGTGCGCTTACATGATGTGTGCGTATCTCATGTCCAAGTACTTATGAATTCCCACTGTTAGGTTTGTGTTACCAAATTGAAGCATTGGAAATTTGGTAAACAACACCAGACCTGAGCCACTTCACAAATCAAGCTCAAGTCTGAACTTGGGATGGATTGAGTTCAAACTACGCTTGATCGAGTTACACTTGATAAATCAATTTCCTATCGATCTTCAGTCTTTGTTAAACAGGCCCCTGATTTCAATTACCCTTGTACTAATCTTAACCCTCTTATTTGACAGACTTCCTTCCCCGCATTCCCAGAGGTTGACCCAAAAAAATTCTGATTCAGAACCCTTCAAACTTCATTAAAAACATCTTCAAACAAAAAACCTTCTACCAACTTCAAGATGGGGTCCTCATTTATATGACCCTACTATAACAAATAACCTCCAGAACCTAAAGGGAGTAATTTTTCCTAACAGGTAGGGCCATATTTTGTGAGCATCTATGAGTGCCAAACACCTCCCCACTTTTCATCTTACATCTTATACCACATATAACCAAAAATTATATAGTCGATTCTGTAAATACAAGTACCAAAACAAATTACCACGGTTACTATAATTACATGGACTTTGTGGTCTAAACTTTTCATTAAGGCTAGGATTGAAAAAGACATTGTCAGTTTCTCAGCAACAATGCATTTAAGGTAGTGGGGTAACATTTTAACCGTACGGCACATAGTGTTCTAAGACCATCTCCAGGAGTACACTTGGGCCTATCTTTTGTAGCACTGTGCATACGTATGACACTCTCTGCATAATCTACCGTGCTTGCCCATCGGTGGAGTTTTTTTTTTGCTTTTCGGTCTTCACATGTGCACCCAACGAGGAATCTTGCCATTTCTGTGTCTTGAGTAGTAATTTGCAAAGTCTAAGAAGGAAACACGACATCGACATTTCACAAATAAGTAATAAAAAATCAAGTACAATTTCCTATAAGGTCTAAATAAAAAGAAATAACCTTGTGTATCAAAATTTCCAAGATGATTGACAATCAAAATGGATCGAATACCAAAATGCCATTTAAGATTCGGTTCTTGCGCAGCCTAGTAGATTGCCTAACACAATATTAAGTTATTTAACCTTTTGTGTTTTCTCTGCAGGTGTCTCGTTGTGTGTTCCAGCTGTTCAGTCCTGACATTCAGTTCTTGTTGTGGTGCTTCAAACATAAGTGTGTTGATGCTGTAAAAATGTTTACATTGTAAACTAGAATGTGCCAGATATTGCGAATAACAACAAACCAAAAGAAGTCACTATAGTTGTTCATACTCCATCTCAATCTTAAGCTCTGGGTATAAAATGCTTGTAAGATTTCACCAAACCTTCAAAAACTGGTGTAAATATATTGTTTCTGGAGGGATTTCAATTAACCTGCAGGTCAAAAATTGACCTTGTTGCAAACCCTGGCTGTGCATTGTACAGGGTGAGTAAAAACCTTTACCCTGATTGTGTCTGCCATTTTGATTATTAAGTAGACATATATCTAACGTATTGGTAGCATCTTAAACTTTTTTCTTATCTTTAATTTACTGGAAAGGTTTATTTCAACACTCGGTTAGGTCACAGACTGAGCTTCAGTCGTTTGTATTAAGTAGTCTGTTTTGCGCTATGTCCACAGATTCACATTAAAATGACGCCATTCAGCGAAGGAAATCATTGTCCAGAAGAAAATCGTGCTCCTTATTTATTGACTTCAGCAAATAAATGTTGCTTATGATTAACTTAACCCAACAAATTCAGTCACAATTTGCCATAATGCCTCTTAACGTTTCTACGGTCCTCATCACTCATAACATCATTTGGATCAAGTAAAGTACTTGATACAAGTATCAGTTTTTTCCTGAGAAGTTGAAAATGACTTCATACGCATATCAAGGAACCAGAATCATCATGGACAACGTTTGGTTTTAAGTATTGTCTAAATTTGTAGACCAATATATCCACATCTTGAAAAGAGTGTTTTTCAAATAAACCTAAACTTATTGCGGCCTTTACCACCTTTAAGATGCCACTCTACTTGATTAACATAGACATAACCCTTTCAGCATTTGGGAATCATTTATTTAGTCGGACGGCCGGAATTTCAAATGGAACCGTGGATAGGGGAAGCCGACTACTTGATTTCAAGACTGTAGTCGTCCTATACTTAACCGATTGGAATTCTCTTTGCATCAAATTAAAGATAATGAAATGGCTTTCCGATGATTTACAGTATTTAGTCTATGTAGTCATTTAAAAATTCAAAATGCGGACACAATCATGGTCCAAGTTTTTTTTTACATTACCCTTAATAGTGAAACCTGTAAAATCTCTTTACTTTGAACTCCATACAACCTACCTTTTCAATTTCCTCCAGCATAGCCTTGATCTTCTCCTCATTCTCCTCCAGGGCTGCTTTTTGACATGCTATTTTACCTTCCATGTCTTTGTAGGTGTCCTCGTATAGGTAGATGCCGTTCTTGTCCCGACTGGCGTACAAGTCACGTCGTAGCCGCTCTATCTCTTCTGTATATTCCTGTCATATTGCAAGGTGAAGAATGAAATAACAAAAATCTGATATCCTCAATTCAACCTTGTCCATGACCTCTTTTACAACATGGCTCGAAAGTGAGGAATTTGGGAAGTCTCCTTTCCCAGGAAAAGTTGGCCCATTTGAGGGAAACTTGGCCATTGGAGGGAATTTCATACTAGAGAGTGGGAAATCCTGTGAGAAAGCGACTATCTTCCGGTGAATTTACGTTTTTTCAACCCCTGTTTACAATTTTACAAGAAGTGCAAAATAGCAGTAGAGCAAATCTTGTTTTCAATTGCTTTTCATATCATTATTTTTTTATTCTTTTACTCACCTTGATAAGGGCTTTCTTGGTCAGTTTTTGATTGATTTCTGGTCTGTTGGTGATGTTCTTGGCTCGTGTGTATATCCAGCGTGCTTAGTGTCTCCTGTCAAATCAAGACATGATGGATGTAAATTTAAATTAGAGATTAACCAATATTTTTATCGGACATCAGATTGGGGGACAATGTTGCAGGTCACTATGGCGACAACACCACAACCCCCACCCCAAAACACACACATACCCATATCAGTAATTAACAGCAATATTGGCATATCGCACAAGAGCTTGATGAGTATCCCTAATCCATTTAAACTGTGTGAATCAAAAGCTAATGGATCAAAGTCATGTCATTACCGTAGTTGGTTATTTTCTACCGAGCAATTTTATCAACTGGTAAATCTTTGAGGAAACTATTTGTGATGATAATAGTGTGGTTTGGTATGTCAATGAAACAGTTCCCGTAGGATTTTTTTTGCTAAAATTGATTTTCTTGCTGTTTTGCATTCAATAGGGACCAGACTGTTAGAAAATGATGGGGTTCAAATTTTCAGACTGCTGCCCCCTTCTTCAAGGGAATTTTTTTTTACTACAAGTGAAAATTTGAAATTGAGTCAAATTGTGTTTTAATTGTACATTAACATATTCGTCTCCTTATACCAAACTTTAAAGCGCTATATAGCCCCATATTGGTTCAAGGTTATCCGGGATAAAATTTACCCAAAGCTCAGATTGTGTTGAAACTGGTGACAAGTTGTTTGTATTGTCTCATAGGATCCAAAAATGTATCATTTTACAGTGTGTGACCTTTGGTTGGCTAATTACATAGCAAAATGTAGCAAGGGTCTACATGGTCTATGGAGTCACCAAAACTATCCCTGGATGTTGCAATGGTGATATCACCAAATCAGTTAAAATGCATTTTCTGTTTTAGTATGTCAAGAGGAATCATTTGACACCACTTTCAACAACATTGGAGCATTTACACCCAGGGTGACCTTGAACCATTATGGGGCTATACCGCTTTAACTAAAGGTTGGAACCAAGGCAAATATGTACTTTTTCTAATCCTTAGAAGGAGACAAACATGTTATTGTAAATTAAAATACAATTTGACTCGATTTTAAATTTTTCCCTGTACTAACATTTCCCCCTTAAAGAAGGGGGAAGCAGTCTGAAAATTTGAAACTAATCATTTTCTGACAGTTTAGGCCCTATTGAAACCCAAACAGCAACAAAATCAATTTTAGCATGAAAATCCTACAGGAATACACACCAAACCACACTATAAATGGGGTTGGAGAAGAGAAGATTTCAGTAGCTTCCCACAATGCATTGCTTCCATTAGAAGTTTTTGTACAGGTAGTCATGTGAATCGTTAGAGATGAAACACTCTTAAAATGCAAGTTTGTAATCAGTACTGTCAATTAAGCCATGTTTCATCACTAACGATTCACATCCGTACCTGTACAAAAACCTGCATTGGAAGCAATGCATTGTGGGAAGCTACTGAAATCTTCTCTTGGGTTGGAGTATAATGATACAAAAATGTAAGTCATACAAACCTCAAGATTACTATGTGCTGGAGAAACAGTTGCTATGATGGATGTCTTTGTCCTGCCTCCCAGTGAGTCCTGGAGAATACGGGTCAACTTACTCTCTCTGTTCAGAGTAAAAAAAAAATATAGATGCAGAGCACAAGGAAACTGAACTAACATACAACCTATTGAGAGATTTGGTAATCAGAATGAGCTGACCACTGTGAACAGAGTGGTCCTATAAAATAGATGAAAATCAGCACTAAAATCCGGGCTGTAGTCTTTCTTATTCGATAGCTGATTAACAAATCCCATGGCTGTTTTGCACATGATGTTTCAGGTATTTCTAGTCAGGCCATAAAATTAATAGTTGGCTTGACTTTTCTTGAAATAACCACCACCACCACCAAAATAGTAACCTATATTTTGATAGGGCTCAAAATGGACTTGGTGGGACACCCAGCCATTTTTGGAATGGTCAGTCAGGTTGACACCAAGCTAACTGTCATTTCTTTACACTGAGTGGAAATACAGACCTTTTTCCCCTTCTTCAAACCAAGGTCTAAAGGTCCTTCATGTTAGTGTAGTGCGCCATCAACGCAATGCCGTGACCGCTATGCAAGTTAAAACGAATTTAAGGGGGAATGACCCGAATATAGTATATAAAGTTTCATCGTAACAGAATGGCCTATACCCCAAAACCCCATCTGCCAAAGTTTGTGCTGATATTTCAATCCATTTTTATGTGAGAGCTTAAAAATGTGACTTTGTAAGCCATAGAGTACTGTGTCATAATATGTGGTCGACCAAAAGGGACCACATTTTTCATTCAGTAATCAAAAACAAACATCCTTCAGCCCTAGGATTTCGACATATAGTTAAATGAGAAATAGCGTTAGCTTCTTAAGATATCAAATATTTGACCACTTCCCTGAAGATTGGGGTTCTGGGGACAAGTCTATTAGCGATGGACGACGACGGCCCTCTATAAAATGTTTTATACTGCCAATCAAATTTACTGCACCATACTGCAACCTGTGACCGGCAGTGACCTGCCCAGTAAATGATTAAGAGTGATGACAGGAGTGGCGAAACTGACCTTTAAGGGGATCTGAATTAGAGTACGTTAAAACAATGCCATTTACCGGATGGTATGTGGGTGCGTGCTCTACAAGGCTTTGTGATCACTCGTCCCAATGTCAGTAGACTCTGATTGATATTGCCTGGAGGGGAAAATGAAGAAAAGAAAATTAACAAAGGTGAAATTGGGGAAGTTAACACACTTTAAAGAGTAAATGGTTTTTTTCAAGATAAATAGTAACTATTAGGCCCAAAGAAAAGTTTGTCTCAGAAAGCAAAATGTGACAAATGAAAAATGTGAGATGAGAGATGCAGGATTAAAAAAAAACAAAAGGCTTTTTTTAAATTTTTGATTTTTAACCACTTTTCCCCCTTCTTTTGCGGCACTTTGTGGGACAACTTTTCATTCGTTTCCTGAACATTTTAAAAAAAATCTTTCAAGGAGCAAGAAACCTAAAAAAAAAAAAATGCGCAAACACCAAGTCTAAACAAAATGCGCGTGGTCTTCTAAGACTTTTTTTGGCCTAAACAGTTTTCAAAGTATGGAGATTGTACTCTAAACTTTGCACACCTATCTTGCTTTCATTAAACGTGCCACAGTGGCGTAAATTTTCTTTTTGACATTGGGGAGGGCATTTGTGGTGGTTGACAAAAATTATGAATTGAAACGGGTTGTGCTGAAAGATCCATCACTAGAAATGTGCGCGGAAGCGCTGCTAAACAAGTTTTGTCATTGAGCACGCTAAAATCCTTAAAGGTAATTGTAATAGAAAAAAATGCACACGAAATTTACCAATTGTTAAACTATTATGGTAAAATATGAGGTTATTTTGGTCCAAACACACAGTGAACAGGCATAAAAATTGGGAAAGAATGCATCCTATTGACCATCCCCCCATCCAAAATATTGGGGGATAATCCCCCCCAGGATTTACGCCTATGAACGGGCATGTGTTAATGAACATTCCATAGTATGACTTTGACACAATTTTCCTTGCGTGAGAAAATCCGTTTTCTTCTACATCTATATTCTCAGGACAAAGTATCCAAACTGGGTTGAAGAGAATTTTAACTTGGGTTTTAAAAACTCAAGTTGCACCCAAACATAAACCTAGTTCAGAGGTTAGCTAAGTTACACACTTCGAGCTAAAACTATATCAACATAATCAAATCTGTTACTAGTAGACAAACACATTGTCTAACTTTTATCTACCAAAACTGTAAACCCTAGTTAAATTCAGTTTAATTGGGGTCAAATGACATTTTTGACCTGGGTTAACATCTGTTTAATTTTAGTAGTGCTTACCTGCTTATCCGAGACACGTTTGTCAATTACGATTGATCGGCCCTTGTTTTCGCTAACGGCAAGATCCACCAGGGGAGTTGCCAATCTAAGTAGCTCCTCCCCCCTCCATGTTGTTCTCTTTCATGGGTAATGGTCACGCTGAACAAACGCAGTGGGAAACGACTGCAAGCAACACACAACGGAACTTATGGTTTCTTTTTTGGCAGACGAAGTTTGCATGTGGAGGAAGCGGAAAGAAGAGCTAGAGGAAGAGAAGAATTTCAGTAGCTTCCCACAGGCTGTTTCCTATGGAGGTTTTTGTACAGGTACTGATGTGACATCAGTGAGTGATGAAACCTGGACTAAAATTAACGTAGTACTGATCACAAATTGCATTTTAAGAGGGTTTCATCTCTAACGATTCACAAGATACCTGTACCAAAGACTTCCATGAAGCAATGCATTGTGGGAAGACTGATATCTTCTCTTAGCAGAGGGATGGTGGAATAGGTGGTAAAGTTGTGCGATGAGGGTGGAATCGGTGAAGGAGTTAGGAGTTACAGACCCCAGGGAGCAAATTCGTCTCAGAGTTTGCTAGACTCACATTACTTGAAATGGACACACTTAATACACGAGCCAATGGGGAAAAATTGTCTCATCCGTTGGGTGCTACGAGAATCCTGCGAGAATCGATTCTGTGATTCTCGTCGGAATTGTGCATCCCTGATGACCAGAGGACAGCCGTTAGTGGGGTGGGGAGGGCCAATGGTGACAGCTAGAGTGAGGGTTATGGGGGGGGTTAAAGTTAGGGAATTGGAGAGTTGTTGTTACATGGGAAAGGTTTCTTGAAGATGAAAGGAATGGTGCATGAGAGTGTGCGAGATTGGTGATATGTATAGGAGTGAGGACATGGTGTGAGTGAAAATGAAATGGTGATTTTGAGAAGGGCAGTGAGAGAGAGAGAAAGAGAGCAATGTGTCAGTGTGAAGTGATGGATATGAAGACTGAGGACTTGATGCACAGAGGTGGGTGGAAGAATCGGTGGAGCAGCAGTTGCGAAGGCGAAGGTGTACGGTGGTATGGGCTGAGGACGGATGACAAGCATGTAAGGGCTTTTGAGTTGATTGGGCTGTTGAGGAGGAGAATGACCAAAGATGCACATGGAAGCATGCGGAAGAGAGAGTAGGAGGGTTGGGTGCGTAGTATGCATTGAATTGGCGAAGTGGAAGGAGTACGGGTGATTGCTACGAGTATGGTAAGTAATCCGGGGACAAACCGGATTTTAAAAACTTTGGAGTACTACTACTACTAATGACATAGTAAACGTCACACTATCCAGAATGAGTGATGCCTAGTAGGATGAATTTTCAGAGTAGAGAATAGTGCCTCATGTGTTGTTGGTAAATTTTATTTCCAATGATGATCATCTTCTGATTTAGGGTCCCCGAAATAAATATGTGGCCAGTGAGGATCCACTGGCACTGTTAGTAGCACGTGATTGTGGACAGGCAGTATTCACGCAGCTATCAACAGAGGATGAAGTAGCTGGGTCTTATGCTGAACGCTTTGTATGTTCACGGCAGGTATCTCTATGCTGACCAAGATTCTTGTGCGGGAAACACTGTAGGTTTAAGGACTGTGATTGAATTTCAGCAGCCTTTGGAGGACTTGGACTGGGATTCTTGGTAGCCGATTGTTTGCTCTTCCTTAAAGTGCAACGAGAGATTTCATTTATATCAGATTCCTTAAAAATTGAAAAGTACATGATTTTTGCCCTGTTGTAAAGCTTTCAATCAAAATATCCCCACCTGAAAGGATTAAGCTGAGGAAATGGTTCTTTGTATAAATTGTGAAAGTACTAATTTCGTATGCAAAGACAAAATTCAGCATATGTTTACACATGAAATAAAGCAAATCAAAAGCACCTTTTTTCATATCTTTACGACATTTGTAGGCAAATACAAGGCCAAGAGAGAGAAATCTATTGAGTGCTATCTCTATGAAATTACTTATTATGATAAATATTTGGGTGAATGGACGAAATCTCTCGTTGCACCATTTAAAGCTGTGATGAATGTGTTTTGTGTGAAAATTGCTACAAGTAATGACCTTCAGATTTCAGGCTTGTGCCGATGGCCCGTTTCAAGTAATGCCAACTTTTGACGTTCACTTAAAACATATAGAATGTTTTTACAGGAAGGTGAAACAGAGTCACTTTTTGTGTGTTACTTAGATCTCTACTAGACCAACCTCCCATTACCTTAACCAACTTATTTGTGCTGGATTTCTGGAGACGGCCCACCCAAAATGGGTTCAAAATGACTGATATGGCGTCCCCAACCAAAAACTACAGACCTTTTGTTTTCAGCTGCCATACTAGCTATACGTAGATAGAATTAGTTTTAGAACCTGTCCATTTTTACTTTTGAGTTCTTTAGGCAACTAGTGACACTTTATTACCAATTGAAAATAAGGTGTAGCAGAGAGCTCAAAAAACTTATATGGAGAAATCCAAAATTTTTGACGTGTTGGACGTGACATTTTTCCGTTCACATTGAATAACCATTTTATTCAATTACACGACACTCCTGTGGTGATATATGTGGCACATTTTATTTGATCATGTACAAAAGACAACCCTCCTGATAATGCCCACACAAAATTATATGGACTGGTCCGTTGAATTAATTCAGATATGGTTATTCGAAATGTTGTCCGCAATTGTCCGTCACAATTTTGTCACGTTCAACACTTTTTGCAGAAGCCATGTTGTCTTTCTGAAGTAAGTTCTATGTTGTGTTACTATTCTCTGAGGCACTTCACTTACTAGTCAATTGTTACTTAAAAGTTGACAACCACTGTAAAAGGCTTGGCTCGATCAACATTAAATTTTCGTTCACACCAGTCACGTCCAACACATTTGGTCACGTTCCAACACACTCGAGCGGAATATCTCCAAAACGAGGAGGTCTGCAACTTAAAATTTATTAGTATGTTTCTAGTGGTTCCATGGGTTTGTGAACTCCCAACTTTTCTTGAGGTGCGATCAGTTTTAGTAATTTTCAAAAATTGCCCGTTCACAGTTTCAATTTGTCACGTCCAACGCAAGCTTCAATCAAGCAACCATCCAATTAACAGGCTTTGGAAGATTGGAAGGGAATGGAGGATGAAACAAAGCATCACTAGGGGAAGTTAGTAGTGTTCATCTTTATTTGAAGCTTAAAATCAGTTTTTGTTTTTATTTAAATATCAAAAAGATAGATTTTTAAGTCAAATTCCGTTCACATGCCACGTCCAACACTTTGGACATTAAAGCTAATTATCTGCTAACTCAGTGGTTGAGATTTGCTTGCATTCATTACAAACGTTCTCAGCTACAAAGTAATCAAGTCATGAAAAACGCACTCTGCTCTGTTACTTTTTTGATTTTATAAAATAAACTTTTTTAGGTCAAGAACCTGTTTTTGAATATAAATAGAGCAAAAAAAGTTTCATTGTTCAAAATTACAAGCGTCAATGTTCATATTGCAGCTTGGTATTTCCTGAAGGTGCATACTTTACATTATGATGAAGATGGTCTAATTTCTTGTGGGCAATGTAATCTAAATTGCCATTAAGAATATTGCATTTTTTACAAAAATGGCTCAATTTTCAAACTCTTGATTAAAAACAAGAATAAAGGAGAAAAAGAAAAGATAAGGTGTGCTTTCATTTTTCCTTAAAATTTATAGTCTATACACTTAGAAAACAATAACAAAGCTTGACCATTAAGTTCGAAAAAAAAAAAATGACCCCCAGGTTGACCAAAAAGTTGGCAATCGTGAAAAAGGCCCAGATTGTGCATAAACCTCCTAAAAATCTAAACCCTGGACGTAAGTGACAGTGGGATCAGTGCCAGTAACATGAAATGTTATCCTGCCTCTATTCCAACCTTCTCTTGTCAAGGTTAATACATACTAGATGGGCTACATATGCCAAATTTGTTGTTACCTAGAGTGGGGCGTTATGAGTGTTTTCGGCGGTTTGTCTTCTTGCGGCTCCCTTCTCTAGAATGCTGTACCACTTCATCATCTTTAATTGTGTACAGTGAACTACTCTTCCATCCCTGATAACCACTGATCCTGAAACGTTAAATGATATTGCAATGATAAAGGTCCCCTGGCCCGAATCGCTAAATATAGCAACTCGTCCCCAGGGACCCCCAAAATTTTAACCAGAAGTGGTCCAAATTTTGGTATCAAAAGAAAAGGCTCTACCATATTTTTTTTCTCTCATTTACTCAGTGAAATCTTAGGGCTAAGCGGTTACTATTTGGAAGTTTGGAGCAAAATACTCCCCACTTTGTCGACCAATAATTAATTTTACACAGCACCTCGGTGCTTACAAAATCACGTTTTTAGAGGTGTCTCACATCAAACGGAGATTGAAATATCGGCGCGAAAAATTTACAGATGGGAGTTTTTGGGTAAAGTCATTCAATCAAATGAAAACTTCATCTACTTAAATCGGCCATCCCCCTTTAATGCTGGTTTTTAATAACATTGTCCTACAAACTGCTGTAAATTAAAATCATACGGTACAGTTTTGCCTATAATTTCCCATGAATAGAATTTCTGATTTAAAATTCACAGAAAAAAAATATCACCCTGCACCAATAGTTTGAAGTTGGGGAAAATATCTATTTAGTGCTCGTAATAATTGTTTTGAACTAAGCGTACACAGTACCGGCTTGTGCGACCTGTACATGGGCGCATCGCGTGTCTATTTCAAAATCTTTGTTGTGTTACTGCGATGTCTACACAGTCCGACCTTCACGCACACACGTGCAGCAGATTTTTCGATCAGTTCAAAAACAATTATTACTCAGACTATAGTGTGACCACAAAGCATGTTATATGTGGTCTTTTCCACTGACGAAATGGGGTGGTTCATGTAATTTTGATAATGAGTTGTGCAATTTTCCCTTTCACCTTATTTGGAACCATAATAGCTGCCCTATTCTGTTTTCTAGTTTTGGGGGAAACCGAGTTGATCAAGTTATTAAATGTGCAAAATTCTTTAGTATACTACTTTGTTCGTACCTAATCGGCACAAGTATTTGGCTTTTATTTATCATTTCATCCGCAACATTTGCGCACTGCTCTGTGTGCGGTGTGTGCTTGCAGTTGCCCCCGTCTTATTCGATATCAATTCGCGAAGTTAATAGTCTTGCCTAGTTTGGTGATGAACAAATAGAGTAGCACTTAACCCTTTTTCCTGTGAAAGTGGGTCCATATGGACCCAGACTCGCTTCAGCGGTTCCATTTGTTTTAGGCCAGTCCACTGGAACTTCTTCTCAACATAAGCGAGACATAGCAGTTTTGACCGGAGATTACCCTAGATTTTCTAGCCAGAGTGTCTCGCCACGAGGCCGTATATCAATGAAATTGCAACCCGATATCAGCTCATGTGCCCACACTTGCTTACCGACGGGAGGTCAGTGATTGCTTATCTTTATCCCTAAACTCCCTGGTGTGTGAAGCCCATGATTTGACATAGCACGGGTCCAGGATAAGTGTTAAGGCTTTACTTTCAGATTTCAACATGTAGGCTATGTACTTCGATCCCCCGCATGCTCTCTTTATTCACACAGGCGGATATGCAGTAAAATTGCATCTGGAATACACAAAGATAAACAATTGCATAGTGCCTATGGGTAGTGAAAATGATGAGCATGATAATCTTAACTGTAGCACTCTGGATGATGGGCAAAGAGTATCCCTCCAAATATTCACAAATAGCTTGTAACCTTTAACTCCCTGAAAGTCTTCAGGATTTAATAAATAAACACATACCTTCCTTGCAGCATCTTCAAATATCCTTAAGCGTTGCATGTCATTCTCGGAGGTCAAAAGGTCAAAAAGCTCCTCATTGTACAACTCCATGAAGGAAACCTTGACAGAGAACTCAATGTTGGAGTTTTGCAGCTTCTCAAAGATGTTGTGCATGGCACGAGGGATGACGCCAGCCAGCGGGTCCTTGACGGGATTGAAGAGAAACCGGAATAAAATCAAACCATTTTTTGTCATTCTTAATCCTAAAATATATGGGTAGGCACAGGCCCAGTGGAAATTCATAGAACCCAAAAGCTATTGTGGTCTAAGGTAATCAAATTTTCTAGATTTTGGTTAAAAAAAAAATAACTAGGTAAAAACTTTTCCAAAACAATTTCGGTCAAAAATTTGAATTTCGATAATGGCACAATTATGGCCTCCATTTCCTTTTTTTCTGAATTAAAAAAAAAAAAATCAAATGAGTAAAACCTAAAAAAAAAGAGTGGAAAAAATTTGAACGCAATGTGCGCAGTTGTTTTTTCTTGGCCTAATACAGACAGCCGCTAGATGTCCACTTTGTGCCTATGTGCTGTGAAAAGTAATGGGTGTGGCCATTTTGTGACCCACTGACACACATGACCCCCGATGAATTCTACCGAATAAAGTGCACTTTATTCCGTAAAGTCTGTTCAATTCATCAGGGTCACGTGTGTCAGTGGGTCACAAAATGGCCACACCCAAAAGGAATAACGACCAATGAGTGTATGCTAATGTGTAGATGGTCCAGGTTTAGAATTTCGTCGCTGTGTGCGAGAATCAGTCTTAATTCCCCAAAACAAATCTCGTGGGAATCATCTAATTCGCTCCTATGTTAAGTTCTAAAGTTTACGAGAATCAACATTGATTCATGCAAATCACATATATATGAGAATCTTTGCGAGAATTCATTCTCGCCTAAATTCTAGCCCTGGATGGTCCACATCTGTAACTGAGCAGCTACTCCCCTGCAAGATACTACCATTAAGAATCTAAGCATGTGTGCAGGCCCATACGCAGGGGGGGGGGGGGCGGT
>JAMKCH010085236.1:0-43202 GCA_023653785.1 Ophioderma brevispina
AAATGGCATAAACTTCTGGAAACCATATGTCCTTCAGAGTTATTTGATCTAGGGCGCGCTGTTATTTTGGGTTGGCGAAGGAGGTCACGGATCAGAAACGAATCCCTCTGCCTGAAGGCGAAGTTCATTATTTACACATAATCACGGTCTATTGCCGGTTGAAATGCGAATACAAACACGTCACTGAACGTCACATGTATGAACACGTGCTTTAGTCGTGACAGTAAGACCACCTGGTTTGGCCGCCATTTTTTTTTTAACCATTGGAGAAAATGACAAGGTCGAATTAAAAATTCGCTGATTTCTAATTTGGCAGTAAGGGATGCATTCATAAAGGAGGTGGCACTGCGGTTATGGAGCTGTAATCAACCTTAACAATGAGGTAAGTTAGGAATAATATTCGTATTGTAGCGTGTTGTCCCCAAGTCAATTCAGCCACTTGGCCTTGTTCCAAATGTTTTTCAGTGGTGACGTCGCAAGCTGGCAACAATCCCAGGGGCCACCCAGGGTATGCGGTCACGATTCCGAATGTAGGTTATGAGGACTCGAGATGGGGATTATTTAGGGCATGTCACATGCCAAATATATTACGCATTTCAAAGTAATTCCATACAAGGTCTACCATGAAACTCTCATAACAAATACAAGGTGAGTCAAAAAAAACTTGACCCTGATTGTGTCCGCCATTTTGAATTTTTAAGTAATATATCTAACATATTTGATATCATCTGAAAGCTGGGCTCATTATCTTTAATTTACTGCAAAGATCATTCACATCGGTTAGGTATAGACCAAGCTACAGTCGTTTGAATCAAGTAGTCGGTTTTCTGCTCTGTCCACGGATTCACATTTAAATGAACGGCGTTCAGCGAAGGAAATCTGTGTCCAGAAGAAAATCAGGCTATTTATTCACTGCAGATTCTTGATTCGAAAGACTATAGCTCGGTCTATACTTAACCGATTGGAATGATCTTTGCAGCAAATTAAAGATAATGAAATAAGATTTCCGCAGATACCACATATGTTAGGTATATATTATTTAAAATTTCAAAATGGCGGACACAATCAGGGTCAATTTTTTTTTGACTCACCCTGTAATTAGGGAAACTATGAGTACATTTTTATTTCTTGTAAACCAATATATGAAAATATTATACTTATTTCAAACAGTATTTTATACATCATTCAAACATTGCTACTGCGCAATGATGGTCACGTGGACGGTTACGACGGGGAAAATACAATTCTGAAATTTTCCTCGGAAAACACAGGTGAATATTGCATCCGACCTCTAAAACAAAATTGCTGTATTTTACCGATCTAATTAGTGTCATTTCGTACCTAATTTGACAATTTAATTACAAGAGATCCCCGTATCAGGTTTTTAAGATGTCAAAATTCATAAATTCTACGGGGAAAGCATAGATTTTTCTCTAAAAAATGCAACGGAGTGGCCGTTTTCGTTTCTTTTTGAGATGATAATTAAGCTGTCATGATGGAAAATTTTATTGATCGAACTGCGCATGGGTACAACATTGACCTTGTGGATTCATTCATAAAAACTTCTCTGAGCACGATGAGTCATCAAGCAAACTTCTGGTTCACCGGAAGCTAGCTGGCCGTCAGTGACGTCATTAATTAGCGGCGCACTTAACTAATTAGCCTAATCCAAATTTCTAAAGTACAAGTGTTTGTGCTACTATCTCCACTCCAATAGAGCCTGAGCGGTAGTTCGGAAAAAACACGGGCTCCACTGTAGCTCACTGTGCCACAAAGTCAAGAGTTTTGGTATACTTACAGTCTTCGATGACACGAAATCCGTGTATATATGAAAACTTTGATGTCTTAGCATCCCTACTAGCTCGATTTTAAAAATACAAACGGTGCACAGCTCATGCTTACATCCGTGAAATGTTGGCCCTAAAAGGGCACGAAGTGACCGAAAAATTGAAGCTAAACACAGTCGTCTCCCACTTCCATGACTTCCGGGTGTATGTTCGTAATTTATTGGTAATCAGCGAAAATGAGCGTGCTCATGCCTATTCTAAAGAAAATAAACCGGGAACAATCCAGGGGCGACTCACTGATCTAGTGGGGCGACTGCTATGTTTAAATTGAGATTTTTAACGGTTAAGAAATCACCGTTTCAAAATAATCAGATTTTATCCATGAATGGAAAATCAGTCAAGAAAACAATGTGCGTATAATATAAATATAATTTAGGACTACATCAAATTTAAAGATTTTCAATAAGTGCTGTTTTTGTACTGATTATGAATTATTCCGCATCGGACCCGCTGCGCACCCACCCCAGCTTTTTCAATAGACTCCCGTGCGTAGCGTTGTTAGGAGGTAGGTACGGACGACGTGCAACGCTACGGAACGAGCTAATGCATGACATGAACAGTAAGTTCACGTAACCCAGTACTAAGGCTAAGACGTCAGGTACTGAGTTACAGCACGTTAGCATCATATGATTTCGCCATTTTTCCTGAACTCAGCAAAGTTCAACTTTGCAGAAGGATAACTTATCTCTAACTTTATTTTACTCACCCTCAAGTACGTCCATGCAAGCATGTGTATCTCATGATTCATATGAGATTGTTGATGACAATTTTCACTTACCTATTTCGGAAAAAATAGAACTTTTCATCCAGTTCTACTCATATTGCTTACACAGACCGTATCCAATGGAGGTTTTTGTACAGGTACTGATGTGAATCGTTAGTGATGAAACATGGCTAAATTGACAGTACTGATCACAAATTTGCATTCACATGACTACCTGTACAAAAACTTCCAATGGAAGCAATGCATTGTGGGAAGCTAGTGATATCTTCTCTTATTAATTAGCAACCTAGGAATTTATGATCTGTGGCGGCGCTATTTCGCTATAGACGTCACATGGGCTACTCGGATGTTGCGGCGGCCATTATGATTTTATCCCGTATCGTATATCATGTATCAATTCTATACCCCGTTTTTCATAACTTTCCCGGTCATTCAACAAAATCTGACACCCAAGCGATGAAAGTTTATAATTTATTTTACCGTTATATGCCGAATTTGTGCAGTTTCGATGGTGAGGCACAGGTGAAATCTGGTGAGTACTTTGGCAGCTCCAATTGCACTTTTCAGTCGGCAGTCGGCACATTGCGCGAGATGGAAGCGGGGGAAATCCCTGGGGTGTTGCCTAATTGTAGCATTACGCTAATAGTGGAATTAAGGAAATACCCGTCTTAGATTTTTGTAGGCTGGTTAGCTGGGGGTGTTTGGGATTTTAAATAGAAGGGGTCCAATTAGCAAAGTGGGTGAATGGGTGTTATGCTATTTTCAAAATTATCTTTCTATCAAAATCTTTTTTAATGCTCAAACTTTTTTTTAGTTTTTACAGGTCTCATTTTCAGAGTAAACATTAGTTTTTTAGCTTGTTACATTTCTGGTTTTGATGATGATGATTGATAATGAATGATGGCGGCGGCGATGATGGTGATTATATATGATGATGATGATGGCAGCGATGGTGATTATCATGATGGCGGCGATGGTGATGATGATGGCGGCGATGGTGATGATGATGATGGCGGCGATGGTGATGAGCATAATTATTTTCAACTTCTGTCTTTTCTCATAGAAAAATTTTGTTTGCATGCATATTGATTTTTTATAAACCTATTTTTCCAGATCCCTGTTAGGGATATCAAATACCTAAATTTCAACATTTAATCACAACCTCTTCTCTATTTATTAACCAAACCGCAGGTGATAATATAGGAATATATGATTTCCTGTTTGGGATTTTAAACATATTGGCCGTAATTGTTTTCCTCTACATTTGCTGTGATTGTTTGTTGGACATTTTAATTTTTTTTTTTGGTTTTGTAGCCTAAAAACAAAATCCTTTAATCTTGCTTTACTTGTATTATATAAATTTCTTTTCTTGTCTTAGGTTGCTTGCTTAGGTTCGACCTGCATTCTGCTTAGGCCACTAAAAAGGTTTGTCACAGAAGAAATGTGAAAAAAAAACAACTGTGATATGCATTTTTTTGGGGGGTGGGGGGTTTCAGCCCCTTCGCAGCCGAATTTTTATTTTTTTTAAAAATTCGAGTAAAAATGTAAAGAAAATGATGCGCTGGTTTATTTTTTGCTTAAAGTACTACAGCTTACCTGCTTCAACTTACCTGTTGCTGCTGCCCTGCCTGTTACTTTGCTAGCTTGGCATATTTGCAGTGACATAGCCGGGGGGGGGGGGCAGCTCCTGTGGGAATCTTGCCCCCCTCTTTCCTTCCTGAAAAAATTTGTGATTTACATAGGCCATATCTATACTAACAAATTGGTAATACAGAGGGAGTCAAAAAGATTTACACTCGTTTTTGTTGAATTTTTCTACATCATTGAAAAAATCCACAAAATAATAGTCCACTTTTCACCTATAAACTAGATTATTTGCACCTACTAGAGAAATTTTGAATTTTTTGAGTTTTGAACTTTGCAATTGCTAAGTTAATGCTAACTTAAGATGGGTACCCATTTTTCACTCGTCCACTGAATCCTGTTGTTACGTGGCCCAAATAGACTTTGGATGAGTCGACACAAAGTACAATCCATGGCTTCGTTGCTTGCTTTGATACCTTTGTGTAAACTTCATCAAGAAAAAAAATGTCAAACTATTTCATTATCTGAAATCATACAATTATGGAATCTTACACCCAAATTTTGAAGCATTCAATAAATTTTTGAAATTGTTCCCCATATCTTTTTGCGGAACTGAATGCCAATATGTAGGCAATCCTGTGCAATACAGCAGGTTGACACACATTTTCCTCCGACTGAAACTCCTTCATAATCTGATGGGGGGGGGGCTACTGTTGGGGAATAAATATTTGAACATTACACACTTTCAACGTCCCTCTGTTTTTCTCCCTTGCCTCTCAATCCTGTCCGATCCCTTCCCTCTCTTTTCTCTACTCCCTTTTAAACTTGTCTTTTTCCCACTTCCTGCTTTTACGCTAGCTAAGCTTATTTCCGGGTCGACCCATGGGGGAGTGACAATGCATTCCTCTTTCCCCCCTGCCCGATAACGCTAACTGTCATTGACTATTGTGTTGGGAAATATTTATAAACAAACATTTGTCGCGATTTGGTAAATGGTACTTTAGAAACAAAATCAACAGATGTTACGCATTTAGATAACAGTTAGTACTCAATGTGCGTTGCGCTGTGGACCGCGAAGATTGTACAACCGTGGTCCATATGGTTTTTTGGCGGCTTTCCTTAATTTACCATATATGCAATGGCGAAAGGGTAAACTTTTTAGATTTGTGTTTACCAATGACAGTGGATATTATGAGCTGTTGTTTTCATGTATAAAACCAATTTCTAACCTTGTCAAATATTTTTAAATATTTGTCTGAAATCGATTGTCAATCTTTTGACTCACCCTGTGTGCTGCCCCCCTGAAACCCTGAAAATTTATATGCCCCTTCCCCCCCCCCAAAGCCCCCCCCCCCCGAAAAAAAAAAAGCTGGGCTACGCCACTGCATATTTGTAAATAATGTGTACATAGTTTTTAAAAAAATACAAGAAAATAAACGTCTACCACTCATCACCACCACCGCCATCCATATCATCATAAAATCATATCAAAATAATATCAACTATAGTTATAGTATTAATAATACAACAAAAAAGTTTGTGTTTCAGTAGGGCCTTTGGGTTTGATTTGGCGATCATTTTTTATTTTTCCCACCTTTTTTATTTGATATGCTGACAACGGGCCATTTCTGACATTGACAAAATGTCTCAAAGATAGACAAAAAAAATCATTTACATCTTGCCTATTTACATGTAAGCTATTGGGCTCGTTTAAGCAATTTCTGGAAAATCATTTTAACCTTTGGTTATTTATAAAATAAACCAAAATAAAAATTAATGCATTTTGCAAAATTGTTGAACGACCTGACCCCTCTATATTCCCCCCCACACTCCCTGTGCTGCCGCCGTGCTGTCACTGATTAGTAGCAATGTATTCCCTGTTTACAAGCATATCTTATTCCCTATCTTTATTACAAAAATTAGCCACAAAATTAATGTGCATTTGGGCAATTGGCAAAAAAAAACGGGCCAACCTATTATTTCCCCTGCACTGTCTGACTGTCCAGGCAAGATTAAGGTGGCAAAACATTGGATTAAGGTGGCAACATGGATGGGAAACCCTCATCTTCTTGTCTTTGCTGGATTTGAACTGGCAACCAAGGTATTCCCATGCAATTTGTGAGCATGGACTCCGCTTCTCTTCTCACTTTGTGGAAATCACCACTTTGTAAGCCGCCACTAAATATCCTTTTTATGGGTTAATTCGGTGACATATATCTTTAAGTCCTCAATATTTCTTCATGTTGACACATACTCTTTCAACTTAATTTGATTTAAAATCATCTATTTGAAAGAATTAAAAAAATGATTTGTTCCTCTATTAGCCCGGATATTGCGCATTGGGCATAGTGTTACCAAATTATAAAACATCTGCATGCATTGTTGCCTCGGGAAATGTACATAAGTTTTGTCGCTGGGATGCCATATTGCCCGCAATCCTTGTTGTAGACCTATGGGGATACAACCCGGGTTGCGGTACCGAAACTAACCATCAATATTAGCACAGTATTGAAAGGGCTTTGCAACATACATTATATTGTGTCTGCCATCAAAACCGCAAGTTTTTTTCCCACGGTACTTGATGGGGTGTATGTACAAGTGCCAGGCTCTCATTCAAGTAGAGAACACAATACACATAAATCGGAACAAGCACCTTTAACAGTACATGTGGAACTGTATTTTTGTGAAAATTTCATATACAATCTTGCAACCAAGGTTTTTCTAAATCAAAATTGTACATGAGGATTCCAAAAATCATGGGTGTCATTTTTTAAAATGTGTTGGTTGAATTCTGGGGGGGGAGGTTTACACTGGTTTATACAGGGGGAAAAATATAAAAGGGGGCAAAATGTGTTTTAAAGTTTACCATCATGTTCAGTACCTTTCAAGGATTACAGAAAGGTATAGTTTGCCCTACCTGAGTGTTATAGTACAAGAGTTACAAGGTAAAATGGGTTCAAGGTCACACTGGGTGTAAAATTTCAGATTCATCGGTTTGTTCTAAAAATGGTGCCAAATTGTTCGTCTTACTGTACAAAAGCCGAAAATATAAAGGTCGCGTTGTCAATGACGTTTTGATAATAATTAAGAGACCAAATATGGCCGTGGTCCACAGGGTCTATGGGAGACCACTAGTTATATCTCTAAAAGTCTCACTTTGAAAGGTGAAACACAGAATCTATATACATTTTCTTATTTAGTATATCCCATTGAACGATTTAAAACCAGTTTAAACAAAATCGGACCATTCTATAAATAATGACCTTGAACTTTCTTGAGCCTATTTACTAAAACAATAGGTCGAAATATGGCAAAAATATACATTTGAGAAAAATTATGAGCATTTAGTTTGCCTCCGACCTTTAATTGTTACCCCTGTACATATTTTTCCCCCTTATAAAACACCCAAGAACACATTATTTTCAGATTCTCCATGAAATTCTGTATTGGAAAAACATTGGTGTCATATGAAAAAAAAATAAACCAAAACATCCATTACATTTCCCATATGAAATCAGGATCCCAAACTTGATCATTTTGATTTTTTTCTTCCAAAGTGAGTCAATTTCGCCACAGACGTCTATGGGACTTTTCCAGTCCCTATATTATTGAAATATAGCCCAGGGTATGGTATGGTATGGGAATTTGGTGAGGAAATTCTAAATTTTACCGAGTAAAATTGTACAGTTGTTAATTATTTAAGCATACTATTCAGCAGTGATGTAGAGTTGTTTCTCTTGCTGATGGTGCCTTTAAAATTGTAATTCTGTGTTTCTGATCGCAAAAATGAAGTGATTTCTCTCTCCGGTGCGAATTTGTCACCTTCGGCTTTGCAAAGGTGCAGAATTCTGTAACATTTTGATGTTTCGATGGCATTTTTGCTTTTAAATGCATTAGATTCTTGATTTTGTTTCAATCGAGTATTGTTTCTAATTGGTTTGTGCCGAATACACGGTGCGTCACATAAATCATCACTATTTCAGACCGTGATCCTAGCCTAAATAGCTCGTTCGTACCTACCTCCTACAACTTTTGTACAGGTGCTATCGTAGCGAAAAATGCCTGAGCAACCTCGGGCTAGTGATCCCCATATTGCAGAAAGACAAGAACCAGGGGATTAATCAAATTATGCAACTCTGGCACCCTGGATCTAAGTTGGTACAGGGCAGGGGATACTAACTGGGTCCTCTGGGCAAGGGATGCAATCGATATATGTATATATGCATTACTCCAATCGTGGAAGGATTTTGGTAGCATGTGCCCTATGGACTTTGGGAGACGGGCTGCAAGTTTGTGCCGCGAGTGAAAGTTTTCCAGTGATACCATACCGTAGCTGCATGCATCATGATTAGAACAAGACAGGATTTTGTTTCATATTTTGTACTAGATATGTGGTAGCATAGGCCCAACTTAGCAAGGCTTAAACGGAATAATCGTCCCATTGAACACATGTTAAGAAGACATTTTTCTCTGAGGACTTTTCTACATGATCTGGAACATTTTATGATAGCCACACAATTGCTAATCGATGGAAGTTTGATGTTGCAATTTTTAGCTCAGCTTTAAGGGTAGTGTCAACCCTAGTGCTTTTGTTTTCACATGAATTTTTGCACCATTTTAAACATCAACCTGTGTTCTATCATTATACCAACAAAGGTTATCACTGCAGACAATCCTGACTGTATTTTTGTGGCCGATTTAAAACTATTTGAACAGTGAAGTCACAAACCGCATGGTTCTAACGGCGGGAATCTAGCACATTTTACGCCGTCAGTCGCAAGGCCAGCATCGCGTCGCGCGGTAATTTTACTGCGTACTGGAAATCGCGCGCGTGTTTTAATGTCCTTTTTGGCGCCGCACGCATCTTGGTAAAACGAAAAATATATTTGAAATGTAAACCAAGCGCTAATCTAGCCCCAGATGAAATTTCAATTTCTTCTGAATTTCCTGGGTTAGAGACAAGGATGTTTGATTCATATGCCTAAAGGTTGTATTTCCATCACTTGCACAACTCGTCCAATTTTGAAGTTCAAAGATAAAGTTATTTGAGAAAGAGACGGCGTGAAATGGCGTGAAAAGCCCCTTTTTTTACTAAAACTACAGATTTCTCTCATTGTTCAATTTTCGCAATTTGCAGGCCAGATACCTCCAAAAATCCGAAGTAAAGTAAGGTTCACTTGCCTACGATAGCAGTCCGGTCTTCTCTAGGGAAGTTTTCTCAATTTTTCATTTTACGATTCTAACTAAAATATTCTCCACTATATACTCAAAATTGGAAAGAAAGATAAAATCACACTTTTTTAGACCTTTCCAAAAAGTAAGGCTCTATTGTAGAAAATGAAAAAACGTCCCTTAAAGACAATTCTGGTCGTTTCTAAAAAATAACTTAATCATGAAAATTCAAATTGTTTTTGTTATGCTGTCTGAAAAATTTGGTGCCTGTGGATGCAGTTTTGAAATTCATTGTGTCGTTTGAAAACTTCCAGTAAATACAAATTTTTATGCATTGTTTCAACCATGCGTATTAGAGCTTGCGTATGTACCTTTATGTTTGCCCATTATGACTATGATGCCACGGCATTTCACGTTTTAGTTGAATTTGATAACATTGACAGGGCCAGACCTTAGACTGAATTGCTTTGTTTATGTTTATGGCGCCCCCTGATGTCTAGAGAGAAACTGGCAGGCAAAAGCACCGATACTTTGCATGGGGACATTCTGTTTTTTTGCTGTAACTTTGTTTCGATTAATAATATACTTTCTTATCAACTATAAGCTAATGCTACCAGCTGCATTTTGTGACCAATTTAGATCAGGAAAGATTCTGCAAGTATTTATAACCAGATTTTATTTGGTTCTGTCACAGAAACTACTGTAATTTTTTGCCTCCCAGTAAACAACAGAGGCGTCCTGAATGTCAACAAGTGACGTCATAGGTCCCATCATCTATAGAGGACTCCCGCTAGCATTTTCATTACGGGGGGTTAGGCCTTCCATACGTGATTGATTTCTTTCATCCGAGCCTTACGCACCGAGTTGCTCGATGATGATTAACATTTGTTGGTGTTCCCTCCCTCTATCCAAATGCCTAAAACCAGTGGAACTAGAGGATAAAATGCATTATTTTAGGAATAGTGATTAGGAAGTATGAGTAGGAGGAGTTCGATCATCTTTTGTTTTGATTTAAATATTTTTCAGTTTTGATAATCTGTCCTAGGTGTCCAGCAATTCTTACAAAACAACCCAAATTGTGGCGTAGCAAGCCTGGTAGACCTCCCAGACACACATGCCATGCTAATACAACCTGCAGGTATTTTGCTGATATGAACTTGCTCCAATTGCTGCAAGATTAGATAAGGAACACACATATCCTAAGGAACAGGTAAGGAAGGTAGAGATATTTTAACCAATATGATGTAATCTGGAAATTTAACCTTGCTGTAGGATATCGCAATTGGTTTCAAGGCTGCCTGTCAGAGTTCTTTGAGTCACTGGGGCAATGGAATATGTGCATGGTTTAATTCATTATGAGTTGTTATTTAAACTTTCTTTATTCCGGGTAACACCATTCAGTGAATAACACTGCTTTCCAAGGAGGAATGGTCATTTTCACCCCATCCCATCATGCACTATCCTCCCAAAGTAATTCCTGGTTCTTTCCCAAACTTATAATGTACGTTTGACTTTCAAATTTGGAAGAGGTGCAAATTTGGCAAACCTGGAAGTACCGTGTGCAAAAACCCATTTAAAGCTGCTTAATGCCAGTGGGCTGCTTTCCTGATAGGAGACCCCCAAAACAAATTGCTGCTCCCGTTAGGAGACCATTCAAGCTCTTTACTGCCAGTGGGACCCTTTCCCCTCGGGAGATTGCCAAAAATGAATTGATGCTAATTGCTGCTGTGACGTGTTCCTCTTGAGATTTTTTTGCTTCTAACTGCCAGTGAGACTTAAACATTTTTCCACCATATTTTCGCTAGAGGGTACACGTCCCACTAGCAATTGGCAGGAAACATTCTGCTTACTGCTGGTCGTATGTCCAGGGCTCAGAATGTTTTGCCAGTTACTGCTGGTCGGAAATGTTGTCGTGTGGAACACGTGACATGTTGGGGTTAGTAGGTTTCATTATCGCTGATTTCACACGTTTCCAAATTCGGCATACTTCCAAGCGTTTGCCATGTGCTTATTTGGATGTTTCTAAATTAAATACATGTTGTGTTTTTGTTTAAGAAAATTGAAATTAGCTCTAAATTATGGTTTCCTAATTAGAAATGGAAAAGAAGACCGAATCATTGGTTTAGAAAATGGAAACTTTGGTCTTTACTTTGTGATCTACAGTTTGATTAATAATTTGTTCCAAACAAGAATGAACATAAGGGACGATATGGAACTGTGTGAGCCAGGAGGAATATCGCACCTTGTTTCGCAATGTCTAATTGCGCTTGTTGCACTTACACAAGGTATGCATATTTCATGTCCAAGTAATTTTTAATCCCAAGTCCTGTAATATTTGCCAAATCACATTGTTTTAAAGGTGTATTTCTTGATCCTAAAACCTTCATTTTTTATTACGGTTCAATACATAGCTATAAAATTTCTAAACTGAAAGTAGAAGTTACTGTTTTGACAGTTTTGAGTGTCATGGTTGACACTCATCATCAGAATGATGCAGGTTGATCCTTCTTTCTGGTTGGCTGAAATCCAACTGTGGCACATTCTATAGAAGAGGATCATAAATGCAACTTATTAGAAATGGGACCCCTCATCTTTCATTTTATGTGTGTGATATCAGGTCAAATTTATATACTTTAGATTGCAATGATTTTAACTTTTTGCTCTTATATCTCTTAAAAGGTAAAAAAGCTTGGTGAGCTAGGTCTGTTGGCAGTAGATGTACCAGAGAAATATGGAGGCACAGGATTAGACTATCTGGCCTATGCTATAGCTATGGAGGAAATTAGTAGAGGCTGTGCTAGCTGCGGTGTCATCATGAGTGTTAATAATGTAAGTATAGGTGTCGCATTTCCAAGCAATTAGTAACAGTGACTGTACCACCATGGATGCTGCTGCTATTGGTCATCGTGATTTTAACCAGGGTTATAGACAGGCCAATAGAGTAAATAGGTTTAATAGAGTACCAGTAGTTGGAAATCTCCTTGGTTATAAGCTAATATTGTAATTTCCTGTACTTCATTGAGATTTTGTGCCAGTCGGTAGAGCAAATTTTAAGCTTACTGCCGGTAAAATTGAGTCTGCTGGCAAACACGACCGGTGTATTATTTATTAATCTTTCCCTGGAGATGGCCAGTGCATGTTAGTGTTGAAAAAAACCCCATGTGCGCTTGGCCGGATTCAAACCGGCGACCTTTGTATTACATGCACGATGCTCTTACCGACTAAGCTATCAAGTCAGGGTTGGTAGAGGAGCGATAGATATCATCTATAGGTGTTAGGTTCGAAAGTTGTCCTTCGCTTTCCTAGTGGATAGCATCTGAACTTTATATTAACATATACGATTTATATATTTGTTTTGAAATTTAACTAATTAGTTTTCCAGGTAGTCAAGGATGTATTATTTATTAATCTTTCCCTGGAGATGGCCAGCGCACGATAGTGTTGAAAAAAAACCATGTGCGACCGGTGTAGCTATATATAACCCTGATTGTAACTCCTTTAAAGGGGGGATGACCCGATTTCAGTATATAATTTTCTTCTTGATAGTATAGTCTTCAACCCAAAACCCCATCTGTAAAGTTTCGAGCTGATATTTCAACTCATTTGATTTGAGAACTAAAAACGTGATTTTGAAATCCCCATAGAGTACTCTGTAAAATTAATATTGGTTGACCAAAATGGGTCTCATTTTCGCTCATAACTTTCAAACTGAATATCATCCTTTAGTCCTAAGATTTCACAGGATAAATGAAGGTCATGCAAATTAGTATAACATCTCACCACGGAGGATTGTGGCACTGGGTCACTGGTCATGTAACCAAAAGCAAAATATGTACATGTGCCATGATTCTGGGACACACAGAATGGGATCTCAAATTTAACCTATTATCTTTAAATCATGATTCTGGGACGTGCAATATAGGGTTTCAAATTTAACCTATGCCCGTTTAATAAAGTGCCGTGGCCTGATCACAATCAAATAGCCTTTTCTCCAGAATCCTGGATTTCATTGTGGTGTCTTTTCTCATTAGTCATTACTCTGTGGAATCTTTAGCTAAAAATTTGGATTTTATGAGCAAAAATGTGAACTAATTTGGTCGACCAATATTAGCCTGGAAAAAAGCCGGGAAGCAAATGCCCCCTCCGATGGCCGCCTCCTCAATTCTGCTAAAGAGTCGGACTCCAACTAAAGGTTAACTAAGTTATGCAACTCTAATATTTTCTTTCCTTTTGCTTTTTCAGTCCTTGTATTTATCACCTATAATGAAATTTGGAAATGAGGCACAAAAAGAAAAGTTCATAACTCCATTTGTGAATGGAGACAGAATAGGATGTTTTGCACTGAGTGAGCCAGGTATGTACATTGTCTACTGCATACATATCAATTGTATTTTTGGTTTTCAGTAAAAAAGCAGGCTTGCCAAGAATGTGTCTGGAATGCTATGTGTAATAGAATATGGTAAACATCATAGATATTACTTTAAATGAATGAAAATATAGTGTACCAATTTTAATAAACGAGTTCATTATTGCACTCTTCAGCAAATGACCCCAATTAGTTGTACCAATACATAGCCAGCGCACAAGATTTGAATCCAGTTGTACACAAAACTGCCTTTGAACCATAAAATTAACTATAGTAGATTTCAAATTAAGTGAGAGTTCTTGCATGTTTCCATAGGCGTGGATATTGATGTGAGGATTTAATACTTGGCTATGTTAGACTAGACCTTTGTTGCCATTACAAAAGACATCCATGTTGCAAAGTTACTGCACAGAATCACCTTACTGGAAACTAATGAATTCAGTTCTTACAAAATGGTCTGTTAATGATAAAAGACTAATGCCATGGTTGGCCGGGATGGCAATAAACCATAATCCGCTTTGCTCTAATCTTTTATAAGGTTGGATGGCCAAATTAAAACTTAGTTGCATTTTGTATGTATTGATAAAAGAATGCATTTTTCTCATAACTGTATAGTGCTACATTTATATGAGTACCATAAACCTTTTTACCTGTGGCCATTAAAATAAATCCTCTTACATATCACAGTAAATGGACAGTAAAACTTTTAATGAGGACTCGCTCATTTTGAAATATACTAAACCCTTCGTCAGTAATTATGAAACAAAATTTTGGCTACATGCGTGTAAACCCGGAAGTGTGTGACTAACACTTGACAACGGGAATCCAATACGCAATTCAACAGACGCGCACGTGCCATTTGTTTCAGAAATTATGACGGCGATTATATATTCTTCCATCATAACAATTTTGAAATAACAGGAGTGAGTTTGGTAAAAGTAGAGCACAATTTTCCACAATGCATCATGATTTGGAAATAGCAACATCACTTGTTTTGGGGTCTTGGGGCTGTTTGGTCTCGACATTGGATGTATCCCATTAAAGGAGATCACCAGGCTACGTTTTGCTTATTGTTCTCGCTGGGTTGATGGGAGCGGCCATGTTGCCAACAAATAAAGCAGGTGTGTGATGGAATGTTAGAAGTTTAGCAGATTATATACTGTCTCTCATAAAATGTCACTATAAGTTTTTAAAAGCTGGATTAAATGTCAGCCGAAACGCTATTCAGCATGTAATGCTTGAGTAGAGCCATTCATATTATAGAGTCCTTCAATGCCACATGCTATACAATCACGTGAAATTCCCCGTGTAAAATCAATGCGTACCTTAGAATGACACTATTTTGCTATCTGGCCAGGTGGGACTTCAATTGGCTCTACTCTTCATACTGTGGTAAAATCTTTACATCCGAAGGAGGCCTACTCGTTATTTGTATTGAAGTTAATCTGTAGATTTGCTATTTCTTGGTATAATCACTGCAGATGTGCGTCGATTCAAAGGCATGCAAACCTTTTAGACAGGTTAGATACTCAAAAGTAAATTACTTTGTTTTGACGATCATCAATGAACAAACTATAGACATGACGTAGCAATGGCCGCGAGATGGCCGAAACGTCACTATGGCCGTGAGATTATTGGTAACATGGATGCGCCCATCGGTTCCCGATTTCATTTTTATCTTCTAATTGGCTAATTAATTTATTGTAAAATCATCAATGTTGAGAAGTGTTTCAACATAATTTATCACATATGTAAACTTAAAATTAGCGTGTTACGTCCCTTTAATGCATTTCATTTTGATTCAGGTAATGGTAGCGATGCTGGAGCTGCCTCTACCATAGCAACATTACAAGGTGACCACTGGGTTCTCAATGGTACCAAGGCTTGGATTACAAATGGTTATGAGTCGGAGTGCTCTGTTGTATTTGCCACAACTGATAAGTCTCTCAAGCATAAGGTAAGGGCTATGTCATCTCACCTTCCTACATAGGGGAGGCTTGGTGATTACTCAGGAGTGTTTAACCCTTTGTATAGGTTATAATACATACAGGTAACTCAGTGGTTTTTGTGATGGCTTCCCAATTCAAATGACCACAGGTCATTTGTAAATAACCTGTGGTCATTTGGGAAGCCATCTCAAAAATCACACGTCATTTGGGAAGCCAGCTATGTCATTTCTTGAGCCAATTAGCAGTATGGTAAGAAAGATGGTAGGACTGAAGAAAATTGGGCTGAAATAGTTAAGTCTATAATTGTGATTGGTTATTCTATTGAATATATTATGTTAAAAATCAATTAAAAATAACATATAGTCCTTGGGCCAGATAGGTTGGTCGGTACCATCAGGAGTGGCAAAGCGAGTGTGGTATCAACTTACTCAGAAACATCATCTATAAATAATTTTGCATGATAGACATTCCAAAGTATACGCTTAGCCTCCTAATTTGTCATAAACAAATGCCGCCATTGAAATTGCTCCATAACTAGTTTTAGCATATGTTGTCTTTTAGAAGGAATTCTTTTTGTGGAGTAAATGCTAACATGAGGTGTTGACAATGGACAACCACCATACCTCAAATCCATACATGTTGAATTAAAACCTAATCTGCATAAATCCAAAATGCCGCCATTTTCATAAATTTGAGCCTAATTTGACTTTAACAGTCCAATGTTCACGGTATCACATGATGAACAAGCACTTTTAAAGTTTGCAATTACCCTCTTGTCCTAATATAACTATAAACATGATCTTTATACATGACTTCGAAGGTGACAACCGAAGCTGCTAATTTGCATAAAGAAAATGGCCGGCTTTGAAATTTCGGCCTATTATTTCCGGCCATATCCTGTCTTGTAAGAAGAATTCTTTAGTGAAATAGGCTAACACAACGTGTGGGTTTTTTGATAAGGACCACCCCAGAGCTCAATCCATACATTTTTAATTAAAAATAATTTGCAAAATCAAAATGTCCGCCATTTTCGTAATTTTTGAGCACAATTTGACTTTTTAACAGTCATTGGTCAAGGTATCAACATGGATGAATCTTACACTTAAGTTTACACTATTGCACTATTATTTATTTGAGTGTGTATGAAGACTTCAAGGGGACAACTGAGCATGCTAAATTTGCAAAAACAAAATAGCTGCCATTGAAATTGCGCCTTAACTAGTTTTCCGCCATAATCCTGACTCATAGAATAAATATTTTAGGTACAAAACTCCCCAACGAACTGCTAAAAATGATATTTGATTAAACACAACCAAAATTATTTCATAGCACATCATTTTACTAAATCTAATGTGCATATCCCAAATGGTCGAATGTTGCCAAATAGCAGTTGTACTTGAGTTGCCTTTTTAATTGTAGAGCCACTTTGAATCCTGGCGTTTTAAGTGTTCTGTAGTACACCTCTGGAATAAATGTGTCTAGATACATATTTTAAACACCTAATTTGCAAATAGAATAGTTGAGGATCCATTTCGGTACTACAATATGTTTTCGTAGTTATTTCATCCATAGAGATATAGCAGAATTTGGACCATAAATAACATTTTCTCATTACAAGTATTTGCATCTAGTCATCTGTATTTTGCCTCCTTGTTGTAATAGTCTGTCTCTTGAGAGGAAAAAAAGAGTTTCTCTGTCCTCTCTTCCTCGTCCCCATAATCACCATAATTGTCCATGTAAAGAGCCTCACCTTTCATGTTTTTCACATGTCGATACCTTGCACAAATCTGTATAGGACATTCCATTAGCCATATGCAGTCTGTCAACTTGCACACTCTTGGGCAATTATTGCAGGTAAGAACTCTAAAACCACGTCTGCAGCAGGTTTGGCATTCATCCACTTGATGACAAATTACCATCAGGACGTACAATCCATCCATGACAATTGGAGCTTGAAGTGTCTGGAGAGGCTTCTACGGCACCATATAGTTTGCCCTATCTGCATGGGGTACTAGGCAGTCCTCACATCGAGGAAGCAGGCCAGATTCATTTTGGCTTTCTTTGCCTAAACAATTAGTACCGCAAGTTGTTCTCAATCTTTGATGGGTGACTACTACATCTAACAACATGAACTCTGAAGTTTTGCAAAGAAGTTAGCAGCCAGTAAGCAAACACTGAGTGTGTGTGTGTGTGTGAGAGAGAGAGAGAGAGGAGAGCGATGTCCCTTGTAGAGATTTGTGCATTGGCCTCGAGGAATGTACCAGCCTAAAAACTCTCAAGAGAGACCGACACACCCTTTTCTGCACACCATACTGCACCCCAAGTTTGAATCAGTTGAACTGATCCTCAGCCTTGAACCCACCATGACATTAGCTTCAATTATTAAGTGTGTAACTCAATCAAGACAAGTACATCAAGCATGCATTCACATACAGTATTGATGTGGACGCTGTCAGCGCATTTGCTGCCAGGCCCCCCCCCCCCCCCCCAAAAAACAAATTTTTCTGGGGAAAAAGATCCTCAAATCCCACGTTTACAAACTTCAAAAGTTTACACGTCGTGAACTAGATCACCCATCAAAGACTACAACTTTCCGCTTCCTCCATTGAGAACTGTCTGACCCTTCATGCAGAGAGATTTTCCACAACCACAGGTAGTGTCCTGGAATGCTTCCAGGTAGCCCATTCGCAAAGACACCTTAGATCGCTGATTCCAGTTATCCATCTGTTGAAGAAACATCGCATTCAGTCATTTGGCGTCAGCTCAGGTTGGAAGTGCTCCATCACTTCATACCACTATGAGTTACTTGGTTGATCAGTCAAGCTTTCCTTTCCACAATGCAACTCTTCTTAAGCTCCTTAGCGACTGATTCAAGAGGTTGGACTTTGCCTTAAGAAACTCTCTCTGGAATGAAGGTGGGTGGCAGCTGGTCTCTGTCCAGACATAGGGTGCTTCACATTAGATACTGGAAAGCTGCGTTCTGGCATGCTCGCTGACAACCCCCCCCTATGACCAGATGTTCTGATGGGCAATTCCTGCTAAAATATATACGTTCTCCGTTGGTGTTGGACGAAGACAATTCTTATGAAAGCCGGCAGGAGGCATTTAATGCTGAGTCAAGATTATTGCCATGGGTTGATCTTCACAATTACAGGGCCATTGTTGCTCCAACAATGGGCAGACTTGTCTGTGGTGCTGTCCACAACATGTAGTGTCCTGATCGCTTCCAGGTAGCCCACTTCTGCAAGGACCCTTCTTAGATCGGCAAAATTATGGTTCTAAATATGTTGAGCCATCGCATTCAGCCCATAGGGAGTCAGATACAGGTGGAATATTCTCGCCAGGTTCAATACCAGTAGATGTAACTCCCCTAAACTGCTTAGAGACTGATTCCAGAGGTTTGACTTTGCTCAAGAAACACTGTCTGGATTCAAGGCGGTTGTCAGCCAGGTATCTGTTTGGACATAGTGCACATGCTTCACATTAGATGTACTGGCAGCTACGCTCTACATGCTCGCTACACGAATGTTGGAGCACCAATTTTCCTGCTAGGATGTAACGGTTTCTCCGTTGATGTTATTGCGTGAGAATACTTTACTCTTCGTCTTCTTGATGTGGGTCTTATAAAAAAGAGTGCGGTTCCAACTCCTAGTAGAGAGGGTGATCGCAGTGCTCCAGGGGTGGGGTGTTCCAGACCAGGTACTTTAAGCTACGTTTGGCTCCACGGTTGCGTTAGATGGAAAGCACACCCCCGTTGTCTTGGACGGTTGCACGTAGGTGGTTCCTCGTAGTTAATTAGGAGTTCATCCAAGCTTTGGAGAGTCCTCTTCACCAAGTGTGAACTTGCAATCGTGTACGCTAATTCCAAGATCATCTGGCATAGCATTAAAAGAAAGCAAGGTTCCTGCACTCCTAGGTTAGTCATTGGTAAGTGTGAAAACCAGGAGAGGTGCGAGCACTCTCATTGAGGTGGTCCATGATTGAGCCTACTTCTCAGCTCTCTAGCTCTAGCTGAACAAAGAACATCTGTTGCAAGTACCAAACAGCTAATGGTGGCGTTAGTCTTCAAGAGGAATAGAGTGTGCAAAATACTTGTATGAGAAACTTTGTGAGTTGGTACAATAGTTATGTAAATGTGGTATGTTATGTATTGGACTAGATTGCTTGATAGCTGATATTGGCTAAGGACTGGCAAAAAATGGAATTCATGGGCAAAATGTGCATAAAATATTGAAAATAAACTAATTAAAAAAACTAAATAGTGCGAACATAGATTAACACTTAAACTCTCCATGATTCATAACTGGCCACCTTTTAAAAAAGCACCTAAGTGATGAATGAAATGTTGGGTAACAATGGCAAGTAATTAGGATATATGCAAATAAGGTTTATTAAAATAGATGGCCATTGTGAATTCTTTGATGTTTTAATCAAACACCTCATTTTAGCGTTTGAGCCTAAAATATTTCTTCATCGAGTCTGGATATAGCCGAAAAACTAATTATGGTGCAATTTCAATGGCGGCCATTTTGTTTATTCAAATTTCTGCTTAAGTTGTCACCTGGACTCTTGATACAAACATGTTATAGTTATATTGAGCAATAGTGTAATTATAAACTTTAGAGTAGAGTAACAAATAAATCCATATGATACCGTGGAACTGTTGAAGTCAAATTATCTCAAAATTACGAAATGGCGGCCATTTTGGAAGTATGCAAATTAGTTGTAATTAAGAATGATATATTTGACTATCTGATGGTTTTTGTTCCATTATCACCAATCTAATGTTAACATTTTTTTACCAAATTATCCTCTACAAGACATGGTATGGCTGAAACCAGTTATTAAGCATTGTTGTGGCGGCCCATTTTTTGGTTATGCAAATTAGCAGGCTGAAGCTACTACTTTGGAAAATCTTCATGACAGAAGAAGAATATTTCAGTTGAAGGTCTTACACCAAGTTGGTAAGTACCTCTCCTTTTGCCATCTATATGGTACCATATGCCAAATATACCTCGTGGCCCAAGCCTAATAGGAAAGAAGTTGTCTAGAGGTTTAAAAGCTTTGAAGGCCCTGCATTTGATGTATCTTTCCACTTTTTAATGTGCATATGGAAAATTAATCCAACCTAGGCAGGTTTGTTTTATCTTCATTCATGCAGAATCAGTGCCTTTATAGTGCTAAGCCAACAGAGGGATTATCAATGGGAAAGAAAGAAGACAAGCTGGGTATCCGGGCATCATCCACAACAAACTTAATATTGATGACTGAAGATTCCAAAAGAAAATCTACTAGGAGAACCAGGAATGGGATTCAAGATAGCTATGGTAAATATATACGACTTTTTGATGACACACTTACAAAAATGGGCCACATGATCCAGGGTAAATTTCAGTATAATCTGAGTGTTGGGCACTACCACTTTCAGTAATTCATGAGCTGACCACCAGGCCCCATGGGCCAAGGTCTTGAAACTCATGTCATGGGTTGCCGCTGAAGGTTGCCCAGCTTCCATTGTCACGGCTCTGCTGCAGCATCAGAGTGCTGAATTCAGTTACAAATAGTACAAGACTATGTCGCACTTAAAAGAAAAAAAACTCAATAGTTTTAATATTCAATTGCACTTCACCCAAAATAAAACCTATGGAACCCATGCACGAACACCAACTTTTACCGGACAAACTCAACAATATTTATAAAGGAGTCTGAGGTTTGCCACCGGGCACCGCTACTCCATGCCATACAAACGCAAAAGAATTCCAAACCACACACAAAACAAGGGCATGTCAGTGCTAATTACACGCCCACCACCTGCACCATGCATAATGCATGGCGTGTGATCTATTCCAACCAATTACGGCACGGGTCGTACATGTACAATCAGTGGAATTCCGATGCGCCGTGACACGAGGTTGGCGCCGCGATAGTCCATGTGAATTGAAGGTAAAACACGAACGATCGAAACTAGCCAAACGGTATAATGGAACGATGTAATGAATGGGAAATGTTGGAAGAAGTGTGGTTTTGCCTTGTGAATATCAGCAATGTCAGTATCATAAAGAACGATGTCAGAACTAAACCACTGACATTTCCCTAATATGGACTTTGATCTATTGCCAATACAAATTGTATTAGTGTCTATGAAATTATTTTGAGCAAAATGAATAAAATGTCATTGGCTAATTTGACTCAGTGCAAGCTTTCTGGGCGGGGATAGCGCTATACGGTGACCCAACAAAGGTTAATTATATTAAGCGTGACGCGCTTTTCGATATGGTCTAATGATGTTGTAAAGAAGTTCGTTTTTGCATGCTTAGAATTGGAACCAAAAAGGGTCTAGGCTTTTTACCAACGGAATGTGAAAATGTTTTGGTACCATTTAAAATTTTAGAATTCAAATTTTGTAATAAGAATTACCCCAATGCATAAAAAAATAATAATGGCTAGTTGGCAAAAGGTTTATATGACAATCCATTCATGAAATGTACTCGGTAAATGCCTTTAGTAGCATTGGGCAAGATTCAATAGAAAAGTAATCTGAGCATCTGTATTATTTTTTACACAACTGACACAGAGCATTTATGAACAGAAAATAAAAATTGAACAAGCCTCGGGATTGCCTGACGTGAATATGTCAATTATAGTAGTGCTGGTCATATGTCCATGAAATCAAGAACATAGAAGTGTGGCTTTGTGTATTGTTGTGCAACCATCTTTAAAAGCATTATTTGCGAAATCGACATTTATACACCTGGTATTGATTGATCACAATAAACATCCATCTAGGTCCCAGTAGGTAAAACAACTAATCTTATCTCCAACAACAATTTCCTGAAGAGTTCTTTTTAGCCAGCATGATATTCAGTGGACCACATGTAGTAGTCATTATGAAATTGACATTATTGTAGCTAAATGTATGCTTTTATAACACAGAGACACTAGATGCTGGAGTAATTGGTGTTGCCGGTCAGGCATTGGGTATTGTCAGGTAAGAGGGGTAAAATCATATAAGAAATCCAGTTAATCTGAAGTCAATCTTTTCTTCTATCATCTCCATCCCACTTTAGATGCAGGCAGGATAGGTATAGCACGCCAAGCCTTAGGAATAGACCCAGGTATGTTGTGCGAAATCATGTGTAATGATTGGAGATGCGAATGCACTGCGTTTATTGAAAATTAATTATTTTTTTAATTTATTATTACATATTCGGCTAAGAACATCAAAACTGAACACTCATACAGACATATCAAGAAAAATTCAATACAAAAAAATTAAAATTAAAATTGCCTCAGTGAGCTAGATGGGAGGAAATAGGAGCAAAAACCGCTGTTCATCCAAAGGATGTGATTCCTCCGACTCACTGAGGAAAAGCACAAAATTTGATAAAATACAAAAATATTTGCATATTGCACCTCCATTTCATTTAAAAACAAGAAATCCGACAGCCATATTTCATTGAACAAGAAAACCCAAACATGTCCAAACCATTAACCCACAACCACCAAAAAAACCCATACTTAATAAACCTAAACACCCACCCTCACAAAAGCAGACATGTTGGGAAATGCAGGAAGATAAGGCAGACTGCAGACAACAAGATTTATAAAAAATAACATTTTAGAAAAATAAAAGTACTAGGAGTCCAGCTCCAGCTCTCAAGCTTATTCCAGTGAAATGTTTTTCAGGACGTTTCTTAAAAATGTCTAATGCCTATAAACAAATGAAAATCATCTATGACTGGCTCAGGAAGCTCAGCCCACATACGGGGAAATTGCAAGAATAGTAAACTTGAAACTTCGGTTTTTGGAGTTATATGAGCATTAAAAAGCAAATACTGGAATGACGGGATGTGTGAGTGTTATTGTATCTGCCTGCCGTCCCATCCACCCATCCATCATCCCATCGTTCACCCACCCACCCACCTACACATAACAGGCGTTTGAAAGTCTTCATATTATGACAAAAAACCAGAAAAAACAAAAAATATCGCCGGCGGACCACAGTTTTGACAAATGATTCGGCAATATTATTCCATAACGGCGTATGGTAAATTTTATGAAATTCAATTGCGGGCAAATATGAATTTCTTAAAACATGTAGGTTTCCACGTGTATGGAGAATGGGCATATAGAGGGCACTATAAATACCAAATCATGACCTTTTTAGGCCTATATAGCAAAAATTCCCACAAGGATGGTCAGATTTTTTGCAGAGATAATAGATCTTGTAGGTCACTATATTAATCATTTGTCAAAAATATGTTGCCACTGCTTAAAAATATTGACAAATAAGAGACAATTTGTATGGGGTCAAACAGCTGTGACATTTGTACACAGCTGGTTGAGCTATCATATATGCAAAAATCAGAAAAATCCATTGTGGGAATCTTGCCATATAGGCCTACAAAGGTCATGATTTGTAAGTTATAGTGCCCTCTATATGCCTATTCTCGATACAAAGACGTGTAAAACTAGATTTTTAAGAAACATCATATTTTCCTGCAATGAAATTTTGTAAAATTTATACAGGATGTAGTTTGTGGAATAAATGATCCAAATTAGTTTTTCAAAACCGTGTGTCTGTTGTTATTTTTGGTTTTACTCTGGTTTTGTCATAACAAATAAGTCTTTCAAACATGTGTGTGTATTAATGCTTCTTCTGACATGGTATTTGGTGGATTATGATGTCACTTGTAGTTGGGGACAGTTAGAAGGTAGAGGGACCATAACAGGTTTGGCCACAAATTTGTATACATAAAATTATATTTGCAGGAAGTACTTACAACTGGTTTTATCAGCACTATTTTGGACATAGCCATCACATTTACTTTTAGAGATCTGACCTACTAAAAATATTGGTCCAAATGGACAGCTTGGCACTTTATGGACACTATAACTTCAAATTGGTGAAAGATACATGCTTTCTGATTAAATACTTGAATTCTGCACCAAAACTACCTCATAGTACCAATTTCCACAATTTGTGGGTACCATTTTAGAGTTTTGGTACCATGAATGTAAACATTTACTTCATGGCATACTTGTTACATGTACCCCCCTAAATTTCAATAGCTGTAATATGTAGCAGGGAAACAAGATTGAGTTAAGGTCCATTCACATAGTTCAAATTGCATTGTGCTGATGCTGTGTTGAGTCAGAGATGGTTTTCATCCATTTTCACTGCACTGCAGTTATGCTTCACTGCACTGTAGTTATGCTTCACTGCACTGCAGCATAGTGAAGCATGCAGTGTATGGACCTTTTAGTACCTTAAAATTTCAGGATTTTCATTTCCCAAATCTCTGAAGGGTAAGGTGGTCACCCCTAGCTTGAATGACTATACCATCATTGGGTTTGGTAATAGATTACAGAGAGTCAGTGGTGACCAGTTTCTGTGACCAGTGCTCTAAAGGTCAAAGTTAAAATATGAAACACAGCCATAATTGTTACTTTAGTTGAATTGAAATATTTTAAAAGTCAGTGTAGACATCTCTGTGATCTATGGTTTAGGGTTCAAAGGTCAAACAGAGTAGGTTCAACATTAAAACATGCTTATAAGATAAAAATTTGCCAAACTGGTAACAATGAAAGATGACCAAAAAAGGTCAATAACTACCTGTGCCCTTCAGTTTATGGATTAAACATTTTTGAAACCTTCCCAGTTCTTGTGGTTCTAAACCACCTTGTTTGGACAGATCTTCCTTCCATCAAGTTGGAGTTAGTCAGGTCTACAACTTTCAGCCTCTTCTTTAAATATGTATTTTTTTACAATGTATATATTGCAGGCAGCCATAGACTGTGCAATAGACTACTCCACAAAGCGTGAAGCATTTGGTAAACCCATAGCTAGCATGCAAACAATACAGAACAAATTGGCTGATATGGAGGTCAGGCTAGAGAGTGCTAGGCTGTTAACATGGAAGGCTGCAATGAAGAAGGATGCAGGACAAAACTTCACCAAGGTTGGTTGGTTGGTTGCAATTGGTGTTCTGTATGAGTAAAAATGCTTAGGGTTGCAATGGGATGTTTTTTCTGTTTATCTCTGATCGCATATTTTTTTAGAAAATTAATAGTAGCACTTGTATAAAAACACATTCCAAAATGAGACAGGACTTCAGTGCTCCTATCCACATGTTTTGAGTCTGGACCCCTTACAAAACCATTATTTTTTATTGCTTTTTTTGAGTTAGGTATTTCTGAAAAAAATTATTCTATTTTTAGAGTAGCAAAGTAAAAAAAGTCAAAACATGTAATAAAACATGTAATACAAAACTGAACAGCAGTAATTATGAATTTTGAACCAACACAAATGGACATTTGGATGTTTAGTGTTTTTTTTCTACATTGTATTTGATTCTTTAGATACAATTTTGATATTGCATGTGAAGAAAATGGACCATTACGATTCTACAGAAATGAAAGGGATTATCAAAACGAGCAATAATCATTATTACTCAACAGTCATAACTTAAAATCAAATGTCAAAATGTAAAAAACCTAATCACAAAATTAATAAAGCCCATGATATACTTCCAGTCGCAGCGAGCGATTAACGTGTGTAATACCAGATTTTGACTTAAGATCGAGTGTTGCACGTGCTCATGAGCAAAAATCGCTCGCTGAGACTGGAAGTATATCATGGGCTTGAGTTTTCAGATACCGTCACTTTAAGAAGAGCCATAACTTAAAACCGAATAATGTGATATATTCCCAGTTTTGCATGACCCGTGCATATGTTTATGTAGTATTTACCAATGACATGTTTATAGTTTGTACTGGTTACCATAATATCTTGTCTGTGTTTTCAGGAGGCAGCCATGGCTAAGCTAGCAGCCTCGGAAGCAGCCACATTTATAGCTCACCAGGTATGTATAGAGTGTGGATAGATGTGTCTAACTCTTGCTTGAGGAAACATCCTAGAAAAAGCCCATCACATTGCAGAGAGAACCTGTTAGCATATTTGCACTTTGTAAAATGATGCTATTGTGCAAATCTTGCTGCATTTGTCACTTGTTAGGTTTATTGTGTGGCGAGTAAAATGGATAAGCCCCGCCTCTTTTTGGGGAAGGTATTCATTAAAAAATAATAATAATAAATCAGATTTATGATGAGCTTACCAAATGTACAAAGTGCCCGGCCATTATTATTACCTTGCCATCAGGAAATCATAAGAATCATATTACTTCATTTAGGTTTGCTGCCAGGCTAACTAGCAAACTACCTATCAGCACTTAGATTGTGATATTACGCCGAACAGCTCCCTGTTGCACTCCAGGGTGGAGAGAGGCAAGTGAGGTAAAATTCCTTGACCAAACACATTGGTCGTTACAGGATTTTAAAGGTGTATTTCGTGATCCTAACACCTTCATATTTGTTTACATGTCATTGGAAGAAAAGGTTACTTCCAAAATTACTGTTGATTCTGACAGTGCATTTTGATGTTATAAACAATGTTCATTGTAATTTTTGTCCATTTACGGACAGAAAATACAAAAGGGCAAATTTCTTCCAGAGTAGAACAAATATGCTTGTAAGATTAGGCACACATACTAAACTAAGGCCAACGGTTCTGATGATATAAAAATCTCAATAATCTGTAGGCAAGTCGGGGGGTGGGGATAACAAATGCCCCTTTAACACGTTAAAACCAAGAAAACATCAGGTTGAGGGATCTTTATATTATTTGTTGTATAGAATGCCTATTACCTTTTTATCCCCCTGGCTTGAAAAGCAGAGGGGGATATTGCGAGGGTGCGAATGTCCGTATGTGTATGTATGTGTATGTGTGTTCCAGTTTGGTTAGGTTTTGGTTTTTCATGGCTCGTGCGAAAAGTTTAAGTCCAATTTAAACCAAACTTGGGGTGAAGGTGCAATAGGGGTTCCTTCATATGTGGATGATGTCAAAGGTCATGGACCAAGGTCAAAGGTCATCTGAGGTCATGTTCCAGACTGCCATCTTGCCAGGGGGATGTCGCAAGTTACTTGCAGTATTTTTAAACATTAGAATACATCCTAGCAAATACCATGTCCATAATGCATACATGCACTTATCTGTTTATATCCCTTCTTTACAGGCCATTCAAGTCCTCGGTGGTATGGGCTATGTATCAGATATGCCAGCAGAACGCCATTACCGTGATGCCCGCATCACTGAAATCTACGAAGGAACCAGCGAGATTCAAAGACTAGTAATAGCTGGCAGAATGCTGAAGGAACATTCTGAGAAGGCTTAATGAAAAGCTGACAGACAGTTTCTTGTTGTGTCATGTGCTCTGCTTGCATGCAGATCAGCACATATAGGGGATTATTCGGGTAGTATGTGTTTGTGTGTGTGTCTGTTGGTCTATCCGTCCATATGTGTGTGTGTTGTAAAAATGTAAAATCCTGAATTTACTGGGATCCATACACATTGACCCATTAACTTCATACTCGTTACTGTGATAGAACAGTTTAATCTCAACCATTTGACCTTGTATGCATTTTCATCATTATGATAATGAGCTCATTTGCATATTTTTTTTTCAAGTTTAATTCAGGTGAAACTTGGTGAAATAATCTTGTGTGGCAGAACATTAAAAAAAACAATCAAAATGAGGTCATCCACTGTTAAAGGTCAGTCGAAGGTAAAAAGTTTCATGGTTATGTCCCCATTCGCTAAAATGCGACAGCAGATGACTCATGCAATCCAGGGAACACTATTTTTGGACCCACGAATCTTCGTTCGTGGGTCCATAGTACTGGGGTGTTGAAGCCAATGGTTTTGTTAACTGCGTGTTTATCTTATATCGTATTGTCTTGAAATTTCCCATGTGTGTTTGGATGACGTGGGAAAATAATTGAGCGTTTTCGTTTGCCGATAATAATGTTGGGAAAGCCAAGTTTAGGGTCTAAACAAACAAATTGGTTGAATTTGGTTCGTGATGTGTCATACAGCTCCTTTTGGATGTGTGCATTGTAAATGGCCATGAAAGCTGTTGGGAATAGCAAAAATCAATCACAGTAAGCCTCTGGCAAGCCTTCCCTTATCACTTGTTCTCCATGTAGCTGCTTTGTAGCCTTGATGCATTGCATATACCTTTAGTTGTGTCAATCGTGTGGCTTGCAATTGTGTTGTTACACTAATTAGGGTCACTTACCTTGCAAGGTCACATTCCATGTCTGTTGCACATTTCCAGGATTCAACACTTTGGTCAGATAATAATATGCTAGTAACATAGTTTTCGCACATGAGTAATTTGAAAAATGGTTTATATATTCCTCATAATGTAAAATTTGTGTGTTTCACATTGATAAGCCCAGTTGCATGAACCCAATCACATTTGACCACGTGACTGCTAATATTAATTATTTGTCAGTCAGATAGTATAATATCCTCTACCCCAGGGTAACAAATCATTTCTTTCTCAATTAAAAAAACTGTTCTGGAATTTCCCTGATCACTAACCTTTCCTGTGTGTGTGTATGTGTGTGTGTGTGGCATGGTTGTGCGTGCATGTGACTATGCATGGTGTGTTTTGTCTGTATGTGTGTCGATGTCTGTATGCCTGTCTGTGCCGTCTCTCTGGCGTAATGTTTGTAGGTGTGTGTCGACCCATGTATGTGTGTTGTAAACAAATGTCAAAAAATAAAGTATTATTATGTGACCAAGAAATTGGTCAAAACTCATTTCCTTGATCAAATTTTGAAGCTGTGACCTTTGGAATATTTCAAGCCTTTCACATCAAAAACTAAGTAATATTATTATTGAACAATGTATTAACAGTCTTAACAAGTGCTCAAAGCAAGATCAAAGAAAAACAAATTTGATGTTACCAGGGCCGTAAGCAGGATGTGTTTTACGGGGGGGGGGGGGGGGGGGGGGGTGGACCGTGTTTGGAAAAAATGGACCTAACCCCCCTAAAATGGGCCATTTTTGAACGTTTTGACACTCATCACCAAAAAGTGGACTTTTTCGTCAGATTTTCTCTAATTTGGACCTTTTTATCAAAAAATAGGCAAAATGAGGACCTTTTTCCCTCTTGTGGAATTGGGGGTGCGACCAGCACCCCCTCCCCCACGCACCCACCTGCATACGGGCCTGGTATGTACATACGTGTAAATGTGTGTGTGGCAGCGGGTGTAGTCTGTGATGTATTTTCCCCATAATTTACCACCCATCTCACATGAGCCCCCCCTCCTTCACTGATACAAACCTTTTCCCCCACCTTCTCTACCATCTATTCCTCACCATTCCCCTACCCTAGGACTTCCCCATTCTTCGCAACCCCTAATCCACTCGACTGTGCCTCGCTTACCCCATCACTGCTCCTTTTCCCCTTTTTACACGTTCGACTTGCCCCCCCCCCACAACGTATTTTCACTTACTTTCCTTACCGAATCTCATCTTCCTGGTTGCCCCTTTTCCCTCTCGATTCTCCCCGTCGATCCTTTCCAACAATACAACTTCCTTTGGAATGACACCTCAAGGGTTTAAGTTTAGAAAATTTAATAAAAGGGCATTAAAGTTAATTCCAAGAACTTCATTCCAAATATCAGCCCCATATGTCAAAGCATTGTGATTTCCAAATATTATTCTGAAAAAAAAAAATAAAACATGATTAACTAAAAACAGGGACACAAGTGATTTTTCGCTCATTTGTCTCTCTGAGGAAAGAGCCCACCCCTCAAGGGTTAAGCTACAAATTTAAAGGGGCATATGCATTTAATTATGGAGTTCGATGAGTTTATGTTTTAGAGTTTTGTGTTATGTTGGTTGAAATAATGGATGAAGTTCATCAATGTTGTTTTTAGAGTTATTTGTGTGGTGATGTAATACTTTTTTTGAAAAAAAATTGTTTGATTTTTTTTATGGGAGTGTACTTTTGCATCATTTGAGGAAAAACACCTTCAAATTGAAATTAAAGGGGCATTCTGCAATTTTCAAAAGTTATGGAGCTCATTGATGAGTTTGTGTTAGGTTTTTTGGCGTTTTGGTTGATTTAATGATTTGATTTCATTGATGAGTTTGTTTTTAGAGTTTTTTGGGGTGAGTTAGGAATGGAGTTATTTTGGGTGATTTATGGAGTTCATCGTGAGTTAGGTTTTAGGAGTTTTTTTGATATATTTGGTGATTTTACAAATGGAGCCCATTAATGAGTTAATAGAGTTATTGGGGGGTTAGGTGTAGGTGTGTTATGAATGGAGTTCATTGATGAGTTATGTTTGTTAAAGTCATGTGGGTGAGTTATGGATGGAGTTTCATCAACCTTTCAGAATGTTTTAGTTATCATTTCATTTCATATTTATTCCATCTCAACAACAATGCATAACAACAAATAAAAAAAATATAATTAATTATGAATAGGTTTTTTTTTGTGGAGTTGTGGCATTCCATATGATGAGTTATTGTTTTAGATTTTTTGTTTTGGTGAGTATGGATAGAGTTCCCAATCATTTAAGTGTTTTAGAGTTTTCTTTTGTTGGTGAGATATGGATAGCGTTCATTGATAGGTTGGTTTTAGATTTTTGGTGTCCGAAGCCGGGTGACGCCTTGTGGTCTATTAAAAAGGCCATTCCTCCATTAATTTACCTTTTTTTCAAAGGGCAATTCCATTAATCAATTTACAATTATATTCCTCCATTTCCCACTTAAAGGGCCATTCAGCCATTTCTCAGTTACCAGGGTTATTCCCCATTGCCACAGGAACATTCCATCATTTTACCTTGGAAAGGGCATGCAATTTTTATTTAAAAGTGGCCATTCCTTCATTTACCAATGAAAGGGAACATTCCATAATTTACTAATTATTATAAACAATCTTTCTCCATTTACCAAATGACCGGCCATTCCTCAATTTACTATTCAGGGCATTCCCAATTAAATGGGCATTATATGATTTTCCTGAAAATGGTTAAGATTATAATTGGATTAAAGAGGCGTTAGGTAATTTTCAAACAAATTAGAAAAGATGAATTTTTTTTTTGCACCATTTGAAGAAGACACCCCCGGGTTCATGTGACCTCAATACTTTTACTATACTACACTACAATTTTCTATTTTGCCAAAGCATAATTTAGTTCTCTTGAATCTTATGTGTTCAAAAACTGTCTGCTAACCAATAACTTGTCTTAAGTGTCTTCTGCATTGCGTATTCAAGAATCATTCCAGTTCCACCATACACGTGGGTCTTATGCATCATTGATGCTCTCGTTTGTTGTCTGCGAGAGGGCACATAGGGATTGCTTTGTGTCTCTGTATTTGTGTGTGAATCTGTGTGTCTTTGGTAAAAATGTTGACCAAAATGTTAACCTTAAACATAATTGCCTGCTCTTTCCACATACAAGCACACATTTTCTTGCCACATGCATATAATTGTCCTTGGGTAGTGTCCCACAGTTATTCCTTAAGGTCAATAGAGGTCATGGCCCAAAAGGTCAATGGTAAGAATTGCTTGGTGTATTCACATATGTTGATAATTTTTCATGATATTTGGATACAATGGTATTTTGGTATTGTCCCACATGTTTGTGACCTCATGTGACCTTGGCGATCTCATGTGACCTTTGATGCCCCAAAAGGTCAGAATTATAAAATTGCTTGGTGTATCCACATATTTCAATCAATTTTCATGTCACTTGGATAAATTGGTCCTTGGATAGTGTCCCACATGTCGGTGACCTCATGTGATCTTTAACCCCATTCACAAACCACAATGGCAGACGACACATGCATTCTGTGAATGCTGATTTTTAATGGGAGTATTCCAATAATTAAGCTATGTTGAATGATATTTATTGTTGGACACATGATTTTAAACAAAATTAACATTGATATTGTGGTTGGGTTTTATGATGTGAAATTGTCATGTTCAGCCCAGTATGATACGGGAAATAAGTTTGTTCACTCTGTTGTTATACCAGGTTCAGTTTATGCTTCGGCAAAATTACAAGGGGCTGTGCACAGCAGTTTCTGCATTGTTATGTGTTGGAAGCGGCTTATACCAGGATTTCTTCACGACGTGGGCACGATTTTGTCAAAAGTGAAACATTTTCCTTAAAATGCGATATTTTTGCCAATTGTAGGAAGGCAAATTTTGCAAAAGTGGGCCTTTACCAAAAATTTAAAAACCTGTGGCTCAAGGCTCAAGGGGGCTTTTGTAAAAAAAGATGTAAAAATCTATTTTTGGTCTGAAGTTGCTCATCCCCCAGGTTTCCCTTATCCCCCTAGATCGGGAGGTTTTTGGAATCACCTTGATGGTTAAGGAATTTGAGCTTGGACCAGATGATCCAAGATGGTGCTAGGACATCAAGAGTTCTACAGAAAATGCAGAAGCAGCAATTGTGGGGAAGGAAGACTATAAAATGCAATAATTTCCACGTAGCGCAAAAACAACTTGATATGGCTTTTTGCTTGCTTATGTTTTTAAAATCTTAAGGAATTGTACTCATGATGTTGGCACAAAATAACTTAAGTGGTAGCCAGGCACCTGACATCACTGGCCTAAGCTGGGAACTTGTACCTACAAGAAGCACTCTTGTAACTCGGATTTTAAAAGTGTTTACAGAACCTAAACACCTTGTAGCACTTTTTAAGTCCCTTCAGGTATTAGATTGTGTTTGGTTTAACACAGGGGAGGTATAACAGTATATTTCATATAGTAACAGTATATTTCCATATATGCATATGGAAATATCCTGTCAGTTAATGCAGTGTGCATTATTTATTTATTACAATCCACATAAGTGACATGGCTAATATTGCCGGCATTTCTTTCAAAATTGGTAAAATATATGGATTTTTTGGCAGCGTAAAAGATCTGATGAAAGACTATGCAATTGCCAGTTAGGTAAGGTTATATTAAATTCAAATTGTAACTTCGAATATTCGACTCTTGGACATGGGCAGCGATATGAGATTTTGCAAGACCTCCCAGTGAGAATGCCCAGGTGATACATCACTCACACACTATAGGCTGTTTGCAAAACAATTCCATGAATTTGAACAATTAACATGGGTACAAAAAATATGTTACCAGACTGACAATCCTATATTGGTTAAATGTCAAGGAATATAATTTAGAAATATTTGTTGTCAGAGTAGATAAAGTTATCTACAAGTCTTCTTATGAATATCAACAAACTTATGATATAGACAAGAAACAAAAAGCACAAAATTTGCTAGGAAATTGATCAGTTACTAGCTTCTGACATTGTAATGGACAGGAAGATCATCTAAATGCTACAGGTCACATTCCATCTTCCGTCTACAAGCTCATTAAGTGGTGGCCACCCAGGGTTAGACGATTTATAATGAAAAGTTATATCGTATTTGTAGAGTACTGATTACTGTTTCTGTTTGTGTATCGTTAGGTTGTGTGTGTGTGACATTTTTGAATTATATCGGTATCTGGAGTTCTGTAAGTGCTATGGTGATAACAACTTGGTGAATGGTAGGAGGCAAAAGGTTCTTGATTCTTGATTTGAGGTTAATAAATATGGTTAATTAACTATCAAATTTATATAATTATATTGTAAAAAAAATAGAAAAGCATTTTGGTGTATTTTCCAGTCGAAAGTATGGAAGTAAACTGACATAGTGGCATATGCCACTTTCAGCAGCCTTAATGCCAAAATGAGCCTATCAATCTGAGTCGCGGTCAGTCATGTTCAAGCAGCGAGAGAATGGAGAGAATGAAGACGCAGCACAGGCATCATCTGTTATACTGAAACTGATACAAAGGTACCAGGTATCAGTGTTGCAAGAAATGCAAGCATTAAATAGTGAGACTTGTATAGGAGATATGATTAATCCATAGTTGCTAGTAAACAAGTCACTGGTGACATTTGATGCATATTTAATAATGATATGCATAAAATTATGCAAAAAATTAAATGCCACCTTTTTCTGTGCTGTGACATTGGCCTTTACCTATGAAAACTTATAGCTTATTCTCCCAAGCACAATGTTGCTAGTTAGTTACAATTATGGGATATTTTTAATAATCTAAGTTGCACAATTTATGGCACAAATAGCAAATAAGGTATATGTAGACCGATGTAGTGTATGGTATGAGGATTGGACCACCATATGCAAGTTTTAAAAACTTCACTGCAACATTCATGGTGGCATTGTTTGCAAAGATGATGAAATAATTCCATAATTTATGCACAAATAGAAAGTATTTCGCTATGTGTAAAATACACTATCCTTTGTTCATTATGATCTTTTGCAACCTTCATTTGTATGTCTGATTCATTGTAATACCAAATAAAAAGGACATAACAATGCAATTTTAAATCTATGGAGTTAATGTTGCAGATTATTTTCTAGTATGTGAAGCTTGTGTGTGCATGTGCAGGCACACGCACTTGAAGTAGACCAATTTAGAGCATGACTGCTGCATTAATGGTTTTGGTAGGAGTAATTTCGAAGTGTTTTAAAAGTTACAATTAGAGATTTTTTGGGTAGCATATCTTGGTCATTGGTAGTTTTTTTGGGGGGAAGTCAATAAGACCACACAATTGTATTTATCTTACAGAACTTGCTTGAAGTGAAAACAAAGACAATTTTTGATTAGCTCAATTCAATATAAAACCAGCTGAATATCATATTTGCTCCATAGTTAATTAGATATTCACATTTTTTTTTGTACCAGGAAATGATTCTCGACTGAATCATTTCACCTGGTAATCCAGTCAAAATATGAAAATAGGGGTCAACCCAAAACAATTGCAACAAAACCCTCTTTACACTTTATTTAAACTTGGGAAATCTACAAACAACATATCAAAAGTTTACCAAAATCGGAGGAGTGGAACAATGTCCTCATTTGCTAAATTTCCAATGGTCGCCATTCAAACTGATTTTGCGTATATCTGGGATCTGAGATGTGAAGACTTATTCTGGGGTCCTATACCCATGTTTTAGAGGTCAAGGAATTCAATTATAATATTATTTATACATTGGGTCATTTATTCTTCCCTAATTTAACATAAACAAAATTCAACATGGCTGCCATTTTGGAACCACTTTTTTATTTTCTTGGGGATCTGAGAATGTAAAGTTTTCTTTTGGTTTATATCCCCATGTTTCCAGATCAGGAAAATTCCGTTTTAACATTAATAAGATCATGGTTTATTCTTTGATGCTTTACTTGTATGAATTCAAATGGCGACCATTTTGGACCACTTTAACTTAGTTCATGAGTGTGTCCTTGAACATATTTTTCTGGGATCAAGAATTTAAAATAAGAGCACTTTATATACCAATGGGTTATTTATCCACGTCCTTTACTTTTCTTTGACTATCTCGGGATCACAGACAGAGCACACATGTCAATAATCTAGTTATGTGCATTTCTCTATGTATTCCCCCCCCCCCCAATGACTGCCTCCAGACGTAATGCAGATTTTCCCTGCTAATCTGAACATAGCAAGAAATTGTTTTTTACGTTTTCACTTGTGATAAAAATATACATTTATTTTATTCCGCGTTTGAGCATCAACTTGAAATCCTACATTTTTGCCTTATTATCATTTCCTCTCAAATGAATCTCAATTGCCTTTTGTCATACTTTAGAAAACTTTCTTAGAAGGAATTCACCAACGCAATAAATTCACATTCTACCATTCATGTTTAACTATCCTATTTAATTATCGGACATTTATTAGTTTAAACAACGTTTAAAATTGTATCTCTCCGACCCTCTCAATTGTTTGGAATGCGGTTTGTTTTGACAAACACATCTTAAAGCGACTATCAGTGTTTCGCTCAAAAAGTCAAAATTTGAGAATTTGTCAGGATAGCTTAAAAGTTGAGGATAAGTTTCTAGAATTCCCATTAGTTATATTTTTGCAACTGAAGAGTTAACAGAAAAGGAAGAAAACAGCAATGTTCAAAGATCTGAATCTCCAGGCATTTATGTGCAGTGGTAAGTGTCTGTACGGACAGGAATGACTTAAAATCCGATTTTCCGTATTAGCTGCTTTCATTCATACTTAGATCTTGCAGAGTATGTTAGGGATAGCCATACTTGTTACAGACAATGCAAAAAATCTGATTTTTTTAATTTTCTGATTTAGCAAATCACTGATAGTGCTTTAACAAAATCATATTAACAGGATTTCTTTTCTATCATATCTTTTATTTGAGCGCTTTTACGACCGCCCTCTTTGTCACAAGTGAATTTTATAGCCCTCACTTTTATCTCAATTTGTATGAAGCATATCTAGAGGGCGACCTCATTGGGAAGACCGAAGTATGGGTGTAAAGTTGCAATTTTATTACTGAATGTATTAGACCGTGTCTAGTTGACCTTTGAACAATTTGAGGCATATGAGGCCAGGTCACATTACAAGATTAAATTTCCCAAATCAATCCATAATTATGATGAAATTATCACAAATTCATCCTTAGGTCCCAAAACGTAAAAGTCAATGATGAGTGCCTGTATGATGGTTAATTAATTAGTTGAGGTCAAATTTTCAAATAAATATCCTGCGCAATTGAAAGTAGTCGCATTTTATCTGTTCTGACACAAAGAGTTTTGAAAATATGTTTGCTCTCTATCTACTAAGTCACCTTGAAGTACAAATGCTGCAACTTAAACAACTCTTGTTTATGTGGCCTTATAAACCTTTAGGTCATAAACATTAACGTAATATAAAACTGTACTTTTTAAAAACCTTTTTGCAAGATGAATAATAAGGATATTCTTATTTACAATAAGGCACTTTAAAAATTTGACCCATATACAAAAGATTTGTTATCCTTTGACTTAGACAAATCCTGGTTCAAGGCATCCTAAGGATATATGACCAAATGGAATTTGAATTTTTTCCTTTTGACCTCCTCTGTAGCCCCATGAACATGGCCCTTTGCTGTCACTTTCAACAAAATTTTAGAGGGTGGTTTCCCACCTTGGTGGTTTTGGCATGGAATACCCTGGTCCATAATATTTATTCAACAAAATTGCATTAGTACCCACTTTAAGTTCTCGTTAACTTCGGATAAATATCCCGCCATCCACCTTCGCAATCTATTACATATTTTCAGGTATAAGGATGAATCTACATCAATCAATGACATTTCTCTGTAAGCGCGCCTAAAACCAAACAAATTTGCACTAAAGGCGCTGCAAAACCCGGCAAACAATACAAAGAACAAAGAGCATATAAAGAAACAAGAGCTACTGATATAAGGTGCAAACAGATTACATTTTCAAATAAGTTCTTGAAATTTTAATAGATTCCAGAGTTTTCCGGAACTAGAGATAGGCCTATATGCCATGTGTTGCGTCTAGCCAAATGAAGGGGGCCAGCTGTATTTATAGATGCTGTGGCGCATCTCCGGGGCGCATGGGGGGCATGATGGGTAGAGACATGTGTCAATCGTAATTATAATCTCATCAATAATGAAATTTTTTTTTTTTTTTTAATTGGGTGTTTTGTTGAAGGCATGCTGAGTGATTTTTCAATGTACTGGTACATGTCTCGAACTGTTGTTGATGTGCAGCACATAAAATTTTGTTCTTTATGCTCCTGCTTTTGTTGAGAATGATTGTTGTTGATGAAGGATTCTGGTGGTGAGAGGATGGCATTACCCATACGGGTAATGCATCCTCTCCACCTACATTTTGCGATGGTTTTTCATCACACATCATGGATAATAGTTTGCTTATAGTGTATCGCCAGCTTTCACCACCCTTTGGTACATAATTCAACAATACTTTTTTCGTCTTGTTGTACGGTGTAGACCTATTCATTTTATACGGTCTGATCTAGCCCTATAACACGTAGTTTTCGGAAAAAAAAATGAAATAAATCTAATTATAGTAACGCTGAATAACATTAGTGTGCTAAAATTTTAATATAGGAAGATGAAAGAGGAAGTGAAAAAAATCATACGCCCCGTGTGGATTCGAGCCTGGGATCATGGGTGGGGTCGGACACGATCTGCTCGATTTTGGGCAGTGGGGATTTTCAAACGGTCCATTTAGGGGATTCCTAGTGTCTTCTGTACGGCAGCCTCGTTCCCAGTGACAATTAAAATCATCTTTTAAACCTTTGTTTCAAAAGATCTTATAATATCACATAATTAAGAAAAAATTATTCACTTCAAATCCGTCGGGGTTAGTGGATTAACCCCGCGGTAAAATAGTGTATTTCCAATAACGGTCCATTTTAGATTTAATATTCGTGACCAGCTAAAGCTTTTAGTCAAGTCTTTGTAAACCGTTTCCAGGCCTGAACCGTTCGATATGCTTAAGATCGCCCTCCTAACCGTTAAGTCTTTGAAACAGACTATCACCCGGAAATTGATGCCTTTTTGAATTTGGTGTTGCTGTTAGGTTGGCATGTACCCCTACCCCCCCTGCCTGATGTCATGATCATGGGGCGAGAAGTTTTCCACTCCGCTAGTGGGATTGTGATTGTTTATTTTTTGAAAATATAAGTTAAAGCTTACTAATTAAAACAAAACGTCAACATTCTAAATTTACACTTTTCGTAGCGAAAAATGATTCGATGTAAAAATCTAAAAACAATTACTACTCCAAATCGGTCAAATTTGGTATCAATTTGAAGAGACAAAGATTTCTTTGGGTGACGTTTCCCGAGCATGCATCCTAATGCTTCCGAAGACGGCTTAATCATGTTATCATTGCCTCCACCCCCCCCCCCCCCCCGATGCTGATTCTTCCCCCCTCGAAGGCTTATCGTGACGACTCACGGGCATTTAAAAATAAAATCATAAAATGCACTTTTTGGCTCAGAATGAATGCTGTTCCGTATGTTTTTCAGCGTTTCCAAACCTGTGTTTGAAACCATTCTAGGCGTTTTCCAATGCGATACAATGTTAAAATTTGGTTACATCATAGATATCTGGGGCTTTTAGGTCGTTACCTGGTTTTTCTCTACGAAAGATGTAAGTGTTCCGCCACAGCCCCTGTCGTGGAGCTACGCCACCTAACGGAGGTGGGTTCCGGGAACATTGCGTCCACACACTTGAATGTGTACCTGCCATAAGCCGATGATCTTGAGTTGACCAAAAGATGAGAAGTGTTTAGAGGTTTTGCAACAATGGTCAGCATGGTCTTTATTTTATTTTTTATTTTATTTTTTCTTTATTAGCCTGGGTAAATCTGTCAGTGTTCCATTAACTGCTTTCCATGGTGCCCATGGATCTTTGAAGAACTAAGAGACATTGATGATAAAACATCCCATACTGGCGTCGGGCTAGACTTTATGGCCAACTAAGAAGTCATCAATTAAATGACTGGAGTGCCATATAATCCTAAAAAATCAAATCATATGATAAGAGATTTAGGGCCCGATGCCATTGTCCATGTTGTGAACTTTCACATTATGCCAATTTTCAGACTTTGAGATATAGGTCATGTGGTTGAAACTGGCAACCATTTCTAATTTATTAATGCATTTGGAGGTGATGTGACCAAATGCCTTCCTTGTTACTAATATTGATTGATTTGCTCATTGAACTTGCAAATTTGGTATAAACATCGCAATGAGACCGCTCCAACGGCTACATATGAGATTGACAGTTGAAAGGTTTAAAGTGCATGGCTGCCATTTTGAATTTATGCAAATTAGACATGAGGAAATGACGCAACAGTACAAATACTGTTAACATGAATTCTTTGACTCACTAATATTGGTTTATAGACACCAGAATGAAGCTTTTGTCAGTTTCAGATGCCGCGGAGATAGCGACAAATGGATGCAAAATGGCCGCCATTTTGAGATTTAGGCACATTAGGCAAGAAGAAATGACCCAATGAATAAATAATGTTATACCCGAATTCTTGACCCCCAAAACATAGGTTTATAGGTACCAACCTGAAGTTTCTACCATCTTAGATCCCAAGTTATAAGAAAAATTGTTTAAATGGCGGCCATTTTTGAATTTATGCAAATTAGGCGATGTTCCACTACGATTTTGGTAAACTTTTGATATGTTGTTTTGCTAGCTATTCCAAGTTAAATGAACACCAAGCAGTTCTGTTGCAATTTGTTTTGGCGTCCAAATCATATTTTGACGGCTATTTTGTTAAAAGCTCTACATTAGTGCAAACAGTCAAATTTTCATATTTTTGGGACATTTGTTATGTGAAATCTTCGTTTCACCTTACATTCCTATACTGGACTATACTACATATACTTAATGCTCCTTATCACATAAACATGTGTTTTTGTGTTTTTTTCTAAAAAGGTTAAAAAAAAAAAAAAAAAAAAAAAAAGTACAACAATTTTACAAAACAATGTCTTTTCTACAAATTTTTTAAAAGTGCTTACTGAATTTTGCTACATCTTCATATAATACGAAGGAGTTCATTTGACTGAAAGGCTATGTATCCAAGATTGTAGAAATTCTTTCAACTCTACTTCCGATCTTTCCAAATCTTAGAGACTTTTTGTTGTGGTAATTTAACGTTACCTTACAAATACTTTGTTCACAAAGGAAGTAGTTACCGTTACGAAAATAAGATAACATAACTAAGGATATGCTCTACAGAATTGTTGATATATGCTCACAATGAAAATGCATTGCATTCAAAGATAGTTCTTACTTTACTCTCAGAAATAAAAATGAACAAAAGGTGGATTTGGTTTTTTTAAAATGTGCAGTACCTACAAAAATATTGTGTTCAAATTTCATTTGATTTCTTGTTTTTATCGTCTTCTCTCTCTCTAAGGAAATTGATTAGTATTGATTGTAAATTCTTATTAAAAATCTAACCAATGAATAAAAGTTAATCTGGCTAAATTTTTTCACCTGATTGCCAGATAGCAGGGAAATAAGCATTCTATTACCACGCAAGCTGTCAAGTAGTTTTGACATGCCGTTTTAAAAGCAATGGTGTTCATGAGCATGACCGGAGAAATACGTTAGGTGTCATTTGAAATCTTACTGTCTCTACTTTATAGTAACATAATATTAGATATGTAGTGTACATCTTTGTTTGGAATGAACACATACACACCACATAATATATATATATATAGATATATATATATATATATATATAGAATAATATAATAAGGAGCATTTATATGGCGCCTCTACAAAGCACACAGCGCCCTGACAATTATTATTACGCCGCCTTCAAGAAATCGTCACGGTCATTTCGCTTAATTTAGGTGGCTGCTCGAATTCATGCCTTACAAAGCGCACAAGCCTATCAGCCGTTAGATCGTAATATTCCACATAGCAGATACCCAGATTTCGCTTGGGTGGACGAGGCAATTGAGACTAAGTGTCTTGAACAGGGACACAAACACGTTGACCCTAGTGGGGCTCGAACTCACGATTTTCACGGTCTATTGATCACGAGTCCTGCACCTTTTCCGCTAGACCACACGCGCTCTCAGAGATATATTTATATAGATATAGGCATGCTGAGAATTAGCGCACAAGCTGCAGGACTTCACACCGGGCTTCACCGTTGTTGAAGAGAGACTCTCAAAGCTCTGGATGAACTCACTCCTTATTACGAGGAAAATCACCTACGTGCAAATCCATCCAAGACACAGGTGTGGCGTTCCATCTGGGCAAAGTGCAAGCCAAACGTCAGCTTAAAGTACCTGGCTGGAAAAACCCCTGAAGCACTTGATAACCCGGTCTTCCTAGGAGGTCCCTTGGTACCGCGCCTCTCTCTCTCGTATAAGACCCCATTGAGTTAAGACGAAGAGTAAAGTAGTTCAAGTAAGAACATCTTGAACAAACTCGACCAAGACGACGGCACTTGCCCTGTGATACGTGCAGAGTATGCTTGGGCCTGTATGAAAGATAAACCATGCCAAGAAGGCTTGATTCAGCGTCGTAAATGCCTCCTGCCGGCTTGCTCTAAGGATGCTCCTCCGTCCAACACCAACGGAAAAGTTATACATTCATAATAGGAATTTGCTCACCAGACATCCGTATAGCGTAGCGAGCATGCAAGAGTACAGTTGTCAATTATCTAATGTGAAGCACATTATGTCCGGACAAAGACCTGCTGCCAACCGCTTAAATCCAGAGAGAGAGTTCTTAAGCAAAGTCCAACCTCTTGCACACAGTCTCTAAGGACTTAAGAGAGTTCGCCTTGGAAAGAAGGACTTGGCCTCAACCAAGTAACATCTATTGGTATTGAACCTGGATGAGATCTCCCACCTGGAGCTGACTCTAATGGGCTGAATGGTGGTGTCTCAACAGATTGAGAACTAGAATTGGCCGATGTAAGGTTTCCCTTGCAGAATGGGGCTACCTGGACGCAGATCAGAACACTTCCTGTGGTTTGTCAGTAACAGCAACCAAAGACAGGCCGAAAATCTTGGTCTGCCACTGTGGAGCAACAAGCACAGACAAGGCCTTGCGGAATTCCGGGAAACAGTCAGACGTTGTACTCGTCTCGGCTGGATAATATTTGAGAACCAACAGGGTTGGAACGATTAGAAGAAAGAGCTTGGATGATAGTACGAGTGGTGGAGACGTTTCTTGCTGAAAGGCGGGTTGAACCAGGTGATGTTACGTTTACGTTTTGACTGCACGGTTCCTTGTATGTGAGGTCTCGTTGTATCCGCTG